>CM054129.1:132154507-132309082 GCA_028751855.1 Ambrosia trifida
AAACATCCACACTACACTTACACTTATAAAAAAACAAAATAATCATCACCTAATCATTGCCAATGATTACCAATGATTGGATTGGATTTAAACCATTAGACGGGCCGTCTGGGCCTGGACAGCCCGTCCTTTTGCCTTTAGACGGGCCGTCTGGGCCTCGACAGCCCGTCCGTTTGCCTTTTTGGCCCTCCACGGGCTGTCCAGGCCTCGACGACCCGTGGAGGGGTTGTGCAAATAAAAACCCTAGTTGTGCAAATAACCGGACCCTTATTTAAATCATTTTCCATATAAACTAAAAATACTGTTAGTGTTTTAGTATTTCAGTTGTTTGCCTCTCTTTTCTTTAAAGTGGTATGCTTAATTCCTTTCATCACATGAAGTCCCCATATCTAATAATCCGAGGCTTTCAACGCACAAAGTCGAAAGCAACGTCTCCCAAGAACCACTAAATCCCCCAAATACCCTTTGTTTCTGTGTCTTTGGATTATAAGTTTTGATGGAATTAGGGTATTGATTGAACAATAAATCATCGTTGGAGGTAAGTTGAAAAACAGTAGTACGGTATACATCTCCCACATCATGTGCATTCAGCTTAAAAGCTACTGACCAACAAGCAGCAGTTTTACTCCTCACCCAAATCCATATATCATCATCGTCTTTTGAAGATAACACAGCTAAACAACCATTGATGATTGTCACTTGTTCGATTTCCCAACTTTCGTCAGGCAGTTCTATCGTAGAAAAACCTCAGAACTCAGATCAAATGTCAGTATATAATAATAAAACCTCTTCACCACCAAATGCAATGCTTCATTAAAAAGACTCGGCTCTAAACTCACATAAGGTAACGCCATATGGGAATCAATCTTACGCCAAGTGTCCGTCTTCACGGTGTAAACAAATGTACATTCTACAAACCCTTTTGAAGTATAGCATCTGTGATTTGTCAGAATCTTGTAGTCATCAACAACTGGGTCGAAACCAAACCCTAGAGGATAACATTGGGCTTTAGGATTTCTCAAGGAAGGACGACTATGTATGGTTACTTGGCGCCTCATTGAAGGGTTCCATAGATGAATACCATTGTTCTGATAGTCATAAACACACAGAATTCCGTTACATGAGCCAACAATATTTCAACAAGCAGCTCTTCACATACATCAATATTCGACATTATGTGATTCTGCAATTTAAACCAAAATTAAAAAAAAAAAAAAAAACAAATTGAAATGCCACTTATCATATTCAACGATCAATAAGACCATAAACCCAAGTCTCAAGAAAAAAACAAACCTCAATCCACGGTTGATTAATGATTGATAAAGTAAACAAAAACATTGAAAACAAACAATAGGTAGTTTGCTTTGCTTACCTGAAGTGGAAGCTTGATGATGATGATGATCGAATAAGACGACGGAGGGTAGAAAGATACGAAGTTTTCTAGGTATCATGTACATGTTATTTATATAGATTTTTGTTTGTTGGCCAATATGATATTAGTTTGTCTCCTAAATCCAATAGTGTTTTGGGATTGCGTTTTGAATCTGATTTTTAAATTATTGCGTTTTGAAAACGTTCAAAACGAAAATAATCAGTTTTTAGTATTTGGGATTGCGTTTTGAAAACACAGATAATCAGTTTTTTAGGCTACCAAAACGCAATAATCTTTAAGCAGCTCTACCCCTGCTTTTCCAAAACGCATAATCTATTTTTAATAATCAATCCCAAACACCCATTTCACCCTTATTTATTTACTATTTTTAATAAAACTGATTTATTTTATTATACTTCTTAATAGTTTATCCCCGGGAGCGTCCCGAGATAGCCAAATCTAATATGAAGTGATAAAATGCGTTTACTATAAAAGGAATAAGCCGTTTTTTAGATTTTTTTAATAAAGGATCAACACTCGTCTCTGTACAACTGTTACTTTCTCAATACACTAAAAAGTTGCGATGTGAACCCGAAAAAAAAAACCATATTCGTATCAACGGATATGTCATGATGATGATGATGTTTAAAGTGGGCATATGTAATGATTGACATACATGTTCAATTTTCACTGAATAAAACAATCAATAGGTAAGGAGTGAAGATCCATTTTTAAAGATAAATAAATATGATCTAACCGTTATCGACTAGAAAGATTGTAGGATAGTAACTTTTTATGTCTTCAAACTATTTTCTCTACTCGTATATAATTTAAGTATCTATTTCATTAATCACCAGATAAAAAATCGTTTTTTCTCTACTTTTTGTGTATAGCATTATGATACTCGTTGAAAAGATAATAAAACACTCGTTAATTTGGTGTATTTTTAAAAAAACGTCGTATTAAAAAGTTATTTATGTTCAAAAATCATGAGGGAAAGTGCATGCGCCATGCACATGAGAGAGGATTTTTTTTTTAAATTCTCAGACTATTGGGTGTGGACGGGGGTGGCATCTTTTATGATGGGCCTCCACGTAGGCGCCACATAGGAGTGGGGGGGGGGAGGGGAGGCATCTTCATGATGGGCCTCCAAGGGGGTGGTGTGCACTATGATGACGGGCCTCCTCATTGGCCAAAATTATTAAAAATAATAAAAAATCTATTAAAAATAATAACATTTGGCCCGGCACAAAAGTCATGTGGTTGCCGCTCATGCCGATGCCGGAAGAGGGGGCGGTGTACGCCGGCCCATCAACACCTTACCGGGGCTATGCCGGCTTCCACACCGTAAGGTCTCACAATATGCCATATGACACATCCAATAGGGAAGAATGAACTCAATGAATGTCATTTCATCATGGGTGCTTTCCTTTATATATAGTTACTAGGTGAAATCCCGTATATCATTTTTTAAGGCTTGTTTACTAATCAACAAATCAAGAAGTCAATCATCTGTTGTAAGCAAAGTCTGTTTACTAAGGTCTGTTCCAAACCAGTGGGTCTGTTAAAGACACATGTCTGAGTATTATTGTTTTTTCTCTGAATTTCATCTTCATTGAGTGTTAGCATCGTACCAAGATCGTAATGAACCAAATCAATACAGACTGAGTACTGCATCGCATAGTCTCCGCCCGTTGTATCACACGGGTTTCCTCCGATGATATTGATTATAGGAACAAAAACATGATGTATAATTTTGTAATTATTTACATGTGCATAATGTCCTCTACAATATAATATATTGTTGTTTTTTATGTTAATTCTTTTGTTTATACTAAATTATTCTTTGTTAATTGATATATTACTTGTTTCAGCAAATAAATTTCATAAATAAGATACGATAAATCAATATGCGGCAATGATATGAAATAGAACCTATATGCTTTGAATCGTTGTAATAGTTGGTGTAAGTTTATGTACATTTACAAACTTTCTTTTTTCTTTTACTTGTTTTTAACAGCAAGGCTGAACTCTTAAAAAGAGTGTTGACTCATCCTGGCAAGAAGGAAAAACCAAACTAACACACCATAGAGTTTGTACCATCAAGATTGTAGTTGGATCGCATTCTCCAATCTCTCATTGTAAGCTTAGACCGATTACGATTACAGATCCGCATAAACAACATCTCTTTAATATCCTCCAAAACTTTAGAAATAGAACTAGTCTTCTTGCCGTAGAACACCTTGGCATTGCGAAAAGTTGCATAAAAAAATAGACGCTTTTATTCGCTTTCTAAATATTATATATCCCCTTTATTATACTAAAATATCACATTTACCCGTTATTTTCGAGTGACGTATATGTATAATTCCTGTGGTTTTACAAAGTGTTAGAAATAGTTCCTAAGTATGAAAAATTACACAATTAGTAAAAACTTTTGCAATTTGTAACGTCGTTAAAAGTTTGTTGTTAAGTTTTACTTTAATTGTATTTTTTTGTTCCAACAATCCAACACATTACACAACCAAGCATTCCTTTTGATCTTTTTTAGCTTCATCTCCTAACGTAGGGTGGCAATCCGGCGACCCATTTGCCCCCTGATTCCACAGTACAATCTGTTCCTCTGTTCATGCAGGTTAATTCTGATAGGTATTAAATAGTATAGGGATTAGAATGTAATTGTCTAATAGTTAGGTAGTTAATAATATGTGTATGGTGTATAAATACATGTAACCTGGCTCTGATACCACTTGTTACGTGTAAAAATGGTGATCAAGAGATAAGAGCTAAAGATTGAAGAATAAGAAGAAACACAAGAGGGGAGAGGGATAACCCAAATCAATAGCTACTTTATTCATACTCATTACATGTATTTATACACCATACATATATTATTAACTACCTAACTATTAGACAATTACATTCTAATCCCTATACTATTAATACCTATCAATCATTCGACATTATGTGATTCTGCACTTTAAACCAAAATTTTAAAAAAGAATATTGAAATGCCACTTATCATATTCAACGATCAATAAGACCATAAATCCAAGTCTCAAGCAAAAAACAAACCTCAATCCACGGTTGATTAATGATTGATAAAGTAAACAAAAACATTGATAACAAACAATAGGTAGTTTGCTTTGCTTACCTGAAGTGGAAGCTTGATGATGATGTTGATGATGCTGATGATCGAAGAAGACGACGGAGGGTAGAAAGATACAAAGTTTTCTAGGTATATATACATGTTATTTATATAGTTTTTTGTTTGTTGGCCCAATATGATATTAGTTTGTCTCCTAATTAAGGGAATATTTTATAGAATGGTAATCAAGTTTTACTACTGTTCCAATTAGATCACTCATAAAAATATTTGTTCTAATTAAGTCATTAAAGTTTATTTTATGTTCTAATCCTATATAGTTTACCTGAATAGCAGGTATAATATCTATGATTGAAACATTTAAGTAAACTTTAGTGACCTGATTAGAACATCAAAGTAAAGTTGACTTATCTGATTTGGGAAAAAAATGTTCCATAAAAATTGTGAAAATTTTAAAACGTGCGAAAATTTAAAAAATGTTTATATTTTTAATTTTTAATTTTTTTTAATTATAGCAATTGAGAAAAATTAATATTTTTTTCCATTTTTAAAAAAGTTGGCAATTTGTTTTTACTTTTTCCGTTAGTTTTTTACTTTTTTATAATTTTACATAATTTTTTATAATTATTTAAATTTTTCTTCGTATTTTTTTTTTGTAATTTTCATATTTTTTCGTAATTTTATTTTTCCTAAATTTTTCGAAATGTTCAAAATATATTTTCCAATTTTTTAATCCATGTTGCTATTGATAATCCAAGTCAACATTTAAAAAAAATAACCAAATAAAAGTCATATGGATTGATGACCTTCTTAATAGGTAAATTATCTATGATTAGAAGTTTCCTTCAAACAGATGTTTTAAACATTTGTTACTAAGCTCTATTTCATAATCATCTAAGTTAGAGAATATTTTTACATACTTTTGAAGAAACTAAATCAATTATTTAAATATAAATCACTTGAGTCCTTATAACAATAAGACATATTTTTCCGATTCAATAAGAAGATTGTGAAATTAAATTTTATAACAAAACTTTTAAATGCAGTACGCGAAATCGTAATTAATATTTACCCCTCAACACCCCTAATGTTCAACTGAGCTTTTGGTCAGATTTTTGCTTCAAAATTTTATCATATTTTTTTAATAGTTTTTTTAAGATAAAATAACCATCTGTTTCAGCAAAGTATTCATTGATCAAACGTATTTTCAATTTATTCTATATTGTCCTTACAAACATGTGTTGAGCTGTCAACAGATTTTGAAAAAAACTACAATAGCAATTACACTTATTATTGGAATTCCTTAATTTTACTGAAAATGTCCGAGTTACACAAACATAAAAGATACAAAATACAGTCAAAACCCCACAAAATAAAACTATTTACAAACATATAAGATAGAAGTCTTCTAAGAAAAAACTCCAATATCGATACAAAATTAAAGTAATGCTAACTATGACATTTCTTCTACTGGACTAAAAATTACATACAAAATATACGCAAAACAGCAGAAAACAAAACCAAAGAAGACAAAACTGAAAAGAAAAAAAACTACACGATAATGTCTCTATACACCCATCTCTGTTTAGACAGGCTCTAGATGCAGTCGTGATACAAATAACATTTTTCTTTGGTTGTAAAAATCTTCCAAGAACACTAATTCCAATTTCATTACCAACGGTTTATTTGTAATACATTTTTCTTTCATTGGAAGAATTTTCAAGAAGACTGCTAGTAGGAAATTTAAACGAAATAACATTATGATGCAAATATCGTCGGTTGGTTTGTTTTTCGAATGGTTCAAGAGGATTGCACAAAGATATTGGCAGGTTGATTGGATAAAGATATCTTTGACTGATCTTTGCTGCAAATAAAATCAGCAGTGGGTGGAGGCGGTGGTGTCAATGGTGGTGGTTGGTGACTGTGATGGTTGGAGATGGTGGTTGGTGGCAGTGGTTAGTGGGTGGCGACAGTGATCCATTGGTGGTGATGGGTGCCGATGGTGGTCTATGGGTGGTGGCGAGGTCGGTGGTGGGTTGTATCGGTTAGTGGTGGTGGTGGTCAATAATAATGACTTCGGTCATAGAGGGAATGGATTGGAAAAACAAGGGGTGGATGGAATGAATTTTGGATTTTAGAGGGATCAAAATAAACGGTATAAATGGACGATTTAATTACCTTGACCAACCAAACATTTTTTTCCATTCCATTCCGGTTGGAAGATGAAGAGAGTGCGGAAAAAAAACGAAGGTTTGGCAACTTCTTTTTGTTTTAATAGGAGATTCAATGAAGGGGTTTTGGAAGATGAAGAAAGAAACCCCTAAAAGTTGGCAAAACCTCAAACAACAATCCATGGTTTGTTTACTTTCCTTAAGAGTTTGTATTTTTGGCATCTGGGTGATGGTATTTTTATCAACTTGAAAATTATAGGAGGAAAAAGATGACAGACTACACAGGCTACCCAAGAAAAAGAATGCAAAGTTACATTTTATCCAAAAGCAAAAAAAGGAACATGATACACATTTCTATAATGACTAATGGCCATGGACAAAAGCACAAAGAACAAGGCAGAAGAATCAGAAAGTTTTCAAGTTGTACCATCCAAGTAAAAAACAAAATATCATGTATGTCAGGAATTTGGAGCTTAAAGCAGGAAAATATACATAAACCTCTGAAACGCAGAGAACATGAATAAACCTATCTTACCCTTTAATAAAAGATCAAATCAAAGAATCATAAAGTACATGACAATAAACAATAGACAAAGTTATCTGGCTCTAAATTAGGTTGTTCAAGAAGGCATCACTTTTATTCTATCAAGAAATTGTGAACCTTAAGAAAAGGTTGAAACTTGGATGATAATTGCTAGAATACAGCAGCCAACAAATAAATTGTTGTGTGCCTCAAACTGACCCATCAACAAGATACAAGGCAAACACTGCTGCTAAGCAGAAACGATTACCATTCCAATAAGCATGCATCCCATTGATAATCAAGTCACCGGCCTTAAAATAACAAAAATCTCATGCGGATTTGGAGCATAAAGCAGGAAAATATACATGAAATGATAATAACTCCTAAACACAGAAAACGAATAAACCTCTCTCTACTCTACCCTTATAAAGAGAGACACTATATCTGCTCAAAATTAGGTTGTTCAAGTTTTATCATCGAGAAAGTACACGCTGAAACAAATGCAGAAAAATATAACCAATCTCAAAACTTCAATATGCATCCCAAACAATTTCTATAACCGGCTACAAGTTCTATACCATGCCAAATCTATCATATCCTCCCCAATTTCACCTCACCTGAACGACCAGCGGATGCAATAAACCCAGATTCTGAGGAACATGCCAATGAGGATATAAGTTGACTACTATTAGGCAGATACACATTTTGTACTTTACTGCCACGCTTGAAGTCCCAGAAGTGAATATGCTGCAGTCCATTCACACATAATGCATAAATAAACTTAAACTTCAAACAAACTTGTTATATGTCAATACTCAATAATAAATGTACGTACCATGTATGAGCCAATCATTAACAATTGGCGATGGGTACTGTGGAATAAACATGACTCATACGTGTAGTCACCGGAATCCAACTTATAGCCACATATCCAAGTGTTGTTTGACAATATCCACACCCGAGCACATTCACGACTCACGGAAGCAAGATGTTTACCCGTAAAGTCCCAAGAAATCTGTGACACCCGGCAAATTCTGGTTAACAACGTTGTCTAGATGAAAGTCTACCTTAGCGAGTCACGCGTATATTGTACTTAACTGGGTTAGTTAAGTCGGGTTATGGTTCGGGAACTATCGGTTAGTCTAGAAGATCATTGGATGTTGGTCTAGAGGTTCATTAGATGTCAGTCCTTAACCAAGTGTACAAACGGTGACGATTTGTAGGATCGTCAGGGCATACGGAACATACAAGTCTCGAGTCCCGGGAATTGGTGAACGAGTGTGAATATGTGTATTTACATGTGTTATGTGTTTACAATCATTATGTGACTTGTCGGTACGTGAATAGGTGTTAACATATGTTAAAACGGGGTTTAACGCGCAAAACACACGGAACAGGCCCCTATAGGCGATTAGGATAGCCCAATCGCCTATAGGAGGGGCGAGTGGGGGACCTTAGGGGCGAGTAGGGGACTGATCGCATGACTGTTCATGCGATTAGGCCCCAATCGCATGAACTTACATGCGATTAGGCTTCCTGATCGCGTGTAAAGCTGCATAATCGCTAGTTATGTGCTGGACCACTAAAAACGACTATAAATACCATACTTGACCTCATAAACTTCATTATACAAACCCTAGTCGTCCCATAACCTGCCCCAACACACACACAACCTCTGGAACGCGATTTTTGATCAAAACACAAGGTTTCAAGCTTAATCCATCATCCTTTTACAAATCTAAGGTTTGGTTTTCATCCATGCAATCTTATAAACGTTTTTATTCAATCCCTAATAGTCCAGACCTGTTCTAAAATGAAAAAGCTTTCTGAAAATCGTTAATAAGTGTTGTTAATCGGATTTTAACTAGTATACATGTGTTATGTGTGTTTATGATTAGAAAGCTAGGGTTTTTATGATTCAAGATGAAGGATTAACATGTTATTAGGATTAATTCAGAATAATAATGATATTATGATGATAAAATCTGAGAATTGATTATTAGGGTTATAGTTACGCAGGTTAGTATGATGTTGCATGCTATGTGAATGGTGTTTGGATTACGTGATTGCATGCAGGGCTGATAATACGAGGCAAAACGAAGGGTTTTAGTTGAAACATGTTTAGGATAGTGTTTGGGATGATATTGGGTGGTTACACACGTTCTGGATCTGATTTGGAGCGTTAAACGCGCGAAAAACTGGAACAGCAAGGTTACAGGCGATTAGCAATCCTAATCGCCTATGTTAGAGGCGATTAGGAGGCCAATCGCCAGTCTTTCATGCGATTAGGGCCTAATCGCCAGTACTTACATGCGATTAGCCCTAATTGCTAGTTTTTACATGCAATCAGCCCTAATTGCTAGTTGTTACATGCGATTAGCCTTCCTAAATGCCAGTTGACCAACCTAAATGCTAGTTGACTTTTCCTAATCGCGTGTACTGCTGCTGTAAGTATAAATTAGCATTCCGAGACCCGATTTGACATGTAGGAACATGCTAGGAACCCCGTAACATATCTAATAACTTGGTAACATATGTTTGGATGTAATTCGGTGATACGTGAACTATGTGCTATAACTTGTTGTGCGTTAACGTATGTTAAGTGTGATTGCATGATTGTCTGTTTGAGAGCGTAAACATAACACGGGGAGTCTCGGGTCACCAATGGGATGTCGAGTCTTGTACTTTGGGTCAGTTAAACAGTCACGGTGTTTTCAAACGAACTTGGTTATGGTCTGGACATCTAGGGACTAATTAGCCTGCGGGTTATTAGTCTAAGTACTTGTAACTGTCATATGTTAGGTCGCCGCTTTACGGGACTAGCATAGCAGCTGAGTTTACTCGGGTTAAGGAGTAACGCAACTTAAGGTGAGTTTACGGCCCCTCTTTTAAACTGGTTTCATACTTTCGGGGGAGAAAACATGTGTTAAAAACGATTATTTGGTAACTACTGTCATACTATGGGTTTCTATTGTGTACTACACGATCTTTGGAAGTCCCGGGGGGAACCATGAATGTGCGGGTTTGCACAACGGGGAAATGTGAATAGCGCTATTGGGAATGACCAACCCCGCTCATCGGCTTGGAGGGCCGGGCGAGTGCATATTGTCTCAAACAGGAACAACAGGAACAACAGGTTACTTTTCGGGCACAACAACTGGTATGCGTGTTAGTAATGGTTTTCCAATCGTGGTAGTAACAAAACATACGCCTAGCTAGCGTACACTGGTTTTCGATTTGTTATAGTATGGACAGGTGGACATTGGTACTTGGATAACAAAACCTGTAAACTCACCAGCATTTTTGTGCTGACGTAAACTTTTACATGTTTTCTCAGGTCGCTAAGGTAGCACTAATGGACTAGGGCGCACGCGTCTGCACGGCGTCTAGTTAGAGTCGCATGGTTTTCGTATGTTGAACATTTGGTTACTTTTGAGATACTGTTTTGAATAAGCTTCCGCTGTAAACGGGGATTTTAAACTATGTTTTGAAATTGCATTATATTCATTTAGACTTGTTTATTGTGATCGTTGGTTTGGATCCTGGTTTGTCATGCGCCTCGCGGTAAAACTCCGCAAGTAGATTTTGAGGGTGTGACAAAATCGATTTTACTTGCTCAAGATGTCCCTTAATAAAAAATCATAGAAAATGCATGTCAAAAACATCAAGAAATGAAGAAATTATATTAACTATGCGAGGTACATACCTCTAAAGTGCATTTGTGGGTGACATCTTTCTTCTTACACTCTATTTGAAAAATCATAATCTTATTTCCTAAGGCAACAACTAACAGATCGCTATTGGGGTGAAATCGAACTTTCTTAATGGTTACTCCGACCTATTATTCCAAAAAATAAAAATTCAAAATCAGAAAATAAGTAATAAATTTCAGCACAAAACTAACCTCGAATTTGAGAATACTGGCAGCTTCTTCCACACTCCATAAACGTATCTCACCATCACCATCACCCGAGCATAAGATATCTGGATTACTTGGCGAGAAATCCAAAGTCAAAACTGAACTGGAATGGCCTCTAAGTCCACGAAAAAGTACGCTAACCTGCACCAAAATATAGCAAGTTACAACAGCATGAAAAGAAAAGGAGAACAAAAAGATATAAAACTAAGACCTTACATTAGTTGGAACAAGCACCTGTCGCACCCACAAGTGAAGAAGCAGTACTCGCGTCTGCAAGGCTCGACCGCTCCCTAGTCTCTGGATTATAAACTATGATCCCGTCGTATGAGTTGAACACCAAATCATTATTGCCGGTGAATTGAAAAACTGCGGTTGGTCTTTCAAATTCACGCGTGCTCAGTTTAAAAGCACCGGACCATGAAGCAGTAGTGTTATTCCTCACCCAAATCCAACTATCATTATGTTTTGTAGAAATGACAGCTAGAGAAGCATTGATGATCGTCACATCATTGGTTTTCCAATTTGGTTCCGGCAGGTCAATCCTAGAGAAAACCTCAGAGCTCAGATCGAATGCCAATATATAATAATAGCAATCAGGACCTGAATTGGCAATACGCTGACTCACTACCCAATGCAATGCTCCATTGAAAAGACGCTGACTCGTGTTTACATAAGATAATTGATCCACAAGAGTGGAAGCGATCTCATGCCATTCGCTGGTCTTCATGGTGTAAACAAATGTACCTCCTACAACTCCTTTTCCAGTATTACTTACTGTTTGATTTTGATTTTGATTTTTTGGAAAACATGTTGGAATAGGCATTAAGAAAATTATATTCCACCTCAACAACAATATGTTAGTTGTTGCCTTAGGAGAAAACATTATGGTTTTTCAAATAGAGCAACCAGAGATATGTCATTATCACCCACAAAGGCACTCTAGAGGTATTCACCTCACATAGTTAACATATTTTCTTCATTTTTTGATGTTTTTAACATGTCTTTTGTATGATTTTTTTATTAAGGGACAACCAAAGTAATACATCGATTTGTTGGGATCCTACCGGTAGACATCTTTCTTTAGTTAGCCGTCAATGTGCTCAGCGTGGATATCGCCAAAACAACACTTGGCTATATGGTTATGAGGTGAATTCCGACAACTACAAGTTTGAGTCATGTGTATTCCACAATACGCATCCCCAGTTGTTAATGATCGGCTCATACATGGTACATATATTTACCATCGAGTATCAACATATAACCAGTTTGTTAAAAGTATAAGTTTATTTCTGTGTGAATAAATTGTATCATATTCATATGTGGGACTTCAATCGTGGCAGAAAAATATGCAATTTTTATGTGCCTACTAGTGGATTTATCTCCTCATTGGCTTGTTTCTTAGAATCTGGGTTTATTGCATCTACAGGTCGTTCAAGCGAGGTGAAATTGTGGAAAATATAATAAATAGGCATGGTATAGAACTCGGAACCTGATATAGAAATTGTTTGGATGCATATTGAAATTTTGAGAATTGTTGAAACAACAAGGATATGTTTAAGAGATGGTTCAGACGTTACGAGGGTCAGCTCCTCGTCACCTTTCGGCTTGTACATGTCAACATGAACCACCCGTTAGAAGGGGCCAGACACCTGGGTCTTTGGACCACCCTCTGTCGCTCAACATTAGTGATTTAACCAACAAGGGTGAATAAATAGTAAATATAAAGGTATTTAAGAGATAGAGGGTATGTAAGGAGGTGGTGGGTGAAACCCGACACTTAGCTAGCAGCTAAGGCGGTTCAGACTGCTAAGCTCAATGTTTGGGAATTGATTGTTGGAATCAGTGAAATCGTAAGCTGTTAGTATGATACCTCATCAGCTCGTGGGCTTAGCAGGGGAAGCTTAACAGCTCAGTTGGTGATATGAGTAATTTTAGAGAGATGGGGGGGGGGAGAAGAGAGGAATAAGATGTATTAGATTTTCATCAGAAAAAATGGGATGAATGTGAATGAGGGAGTGACCCCTCCATTTATAGAGGAGGATACACTAAACCCTAGTGGACTTAATTGTAATGGGTTGGGCTAGCCCACTAAGTTTACTACATACCTTCTGCAAGGAAACTCTTGTGTTAGGGAGACGAGGAGCTGATTCTCGGCTTCTTAGCTTCCTTGTTAGCTCATAAAGTGGGGTTAGGCTACCAACGTCATCAACATCATAAGTAGTCACGTATCATGAGTGCTTGTGACTTAGTAATCTTATCTCATATTTCTTACCTTCTGAAATTCATAAGCTATGGTGTAAGGTATTTGCACTTTTTTTTTCTTTTTAGTGTATTATTTAATATTTAATAGTCTTACGAATATTTTATTATTTAATAGTCCTTATGATTAAAATATAACTAGTGTGTAGGGGTGCAAACGAGCCGAGCCCGAGCTCGACCAGGCTTGAACTCGAGCTCGATTAAGTTATAAAAGCTCGAGCTCGAGCTCGGCTCGATTCGAGCTTTGTTTTCAAAGTTCGAGCTCGGCTCGTTTGTAATTTCTCAAGCTCGAGCTCGGCTCGGGCTCGGCTCGTTTAGTATTTATTAGTTAATATGTTAAATAAAAATAATATAAACAATAGTTCATTTAGGCTCGTGAGCTCGATAAGTGAAGCTCGAGCTCGGGACTCGTTTATTAAACAACTTTAAATGAATGCTAAATATTATTAAATATTCAAAAAACTAATATTATACTAGGCTCGATAAGGCTCGACGAGCCTAACGAGCTTCACATGCTAGGCTCGAGCTCGAGCTTGATAAATAAACGAGCTTTGTTTTAGGCTCAAGCTCGGCTCGAGCTCGATAAAGCTCGGCTCGTTTTGAGCTTTTTACCGAGCCGAGCTCGAGTAGCTCGCGAGCTGCTCGGCTCGTTTGCACCCCTACTAGTGTGTTTCAAGGCGCGCTTTGCGCGCCTTAAACCACTCTACCACTAAGCCATGTTGTGACTTGTTATGAAATCATATATATTTATTAATAAATAGGTGTTTGTAAAAATTAAAAAAAAAAAAAAACAATGTTTCAAACCGGTTTCGAACCTCAGACCTCAAACTGTTAGTTGCATTTTGTGGAGGTCTCTGCTGGTAACTCATGTTGGGAGGTCCCCAATTCTGATTGCCTCATGGTTGTTCATATTGTCTCAAATTCTGTCCCGAATAACCAATGGCATTTGCATCTGCAACATCATCTTGCAATGTAGGGCACATATCCGTTGGGTGTCCACGTTGTAGGCATATCCCACAAGCTTTTGGTTTTTGTTCAACACCTTTTTCTTTGGCAAGTAGCATCACAGCTCTTGTCAATTCAGCGATTTGGGTTTCAAGATGAGGAGTATTCACTTCTTTGACACCCCTTGGCGGATCAACATACCATTCTTCCTCATGTGCTGAATGCTTTGAGTCTTCAGCAATTGATGTGATTAAAGCTCTAATTTGAGTAGGAGTTTTATCAAGTAGAGCTCCTCCACTAGAGGCATTCATCAAACGCCTCTCCATCGGTGCCAATCCTTCACAGAAGTACTGAAGAAGTTGATGCTCAGATATGCCATGTTGTGGGCATCGAGCACAAAGCTTCTTGAACCTGTCCCAATAGGTATGCAATGCTTCCCTTTTGATTTGCTTGATCCCGATGATCTCTTTACGGAGTATTGAAGCTTTGACTTCCGGGAAGTATTTGTCAAGGAACAGTGTTTCAAGTTCATTCCAAGTGGTTACCGACCCCGGTGGCAGGTAATATAACCACTCTTTAGCCGAATCTTGAAGAGAAAAGGGGAATGCCCTTAGTTTGATTTGGTCTTCAGTAATGTTGTGTGGCTTCATACCTGAACACACAACATGAAACTCCTTGAGGAACTTATGTGGATCCTCATTCTCTAAACCTCGGAAAATGGGTAACAGATGGATCAACCCGGATTTCAGTTCGAAGTCTTCCATTGCAGGGTAGTTGATGCAGAGTGGTTGTTGTGGGACATCACGATTTGCCCACTGTCTAAGGGTTTGTTCAGCTGCCATTGTTGGTTCGGGTGAGTTTGGTTCTTGGTGGGTATGGGTGGGTGAGTGTGGTGGAGTACTGGATGTTTGTGGATGTGAGAGAGATTCGGTTTCAGCTTCGGATTCACTTGACAAGAGTATGTCTTGCCAAATGTTAGTGATCGGAGGTGAAGTGATAGAGGTTGGGGAGCTTGCTAACTTCTTTCGTTGTTTTGCTTGCTTCCTTAATCTCCTTGCAGTTTTCTCTATTTCCGGATCAACTTCAAGTGGTGTACATGTACGAGAAGATCTTGGCATAAAACAATTAGAATTGCCGTATCCCCGGCAACGGCGCCAATTTGTTGGGTGTCGAATCCAGCAAATAAATAAATAATAAACCTACTAGTATTAGTGAAAGTAAGGTTCGTGTCCTCAGGGATACAGATCAACTGATTATACCAAAAACGTTTTTCGCACAAAATACGACTATATAAAGGGGGGGGGGGGTTGGTGTAGTTTAAATTAATAACAAATAAAACTAAAATTAGTAAGACGAATGACTAAAAAAAATTTGTTAATTAAATTGTGAAATAAATTCAGATGTTAAAGCTAATTCCAACACTAAGGCAGTTTCTTAATTTGACCCGGACTTATGATCATTAACAATTATGGTGCAATGATCCTTTAATTAAACGGTTTGTATCAATACTAGACGTCACGCCGTTCGGACATCCACTCTATCTTAGTCTAACCAAACGCCGTTCGTTGATTAGAGCCAACCCGCTACTCCAAGCTCACGCCGTTCGGATCTTAGCGTGCGGGTTGCAATGATAGAAGTATCGATTACAATCAAACACTCACGCTGTTCGTAGTGCTCAATTATATTGTTTAATTCTATAACGAGTTAAATTCATAGACAAACCTAAACCGTTATTTGTTCCTTTTATCAAATATATAAAACCGGTTAAAGTGTTATAAATTGATGAACACTATTAGAATGACTAACAAAGTGACCAATTTTATCAACCAACTAATATTTTACCTAAGGGTATAAAATCAAGAACCAACCAAACAAACCATTCAAAAATTGGATCTCATAAGAGTTTCACATAAGCTTACGAATCAAAACTAAGTAAACATACCAAAGTGCCGGAATTAAAAAAGTTCTAGCCGGACATGGCGGCTAGTTCAATCAAAACAATTATAATACTAAACATAAAAATAAAGCTTAGAAAAAAAATAATTGTCTTCTTTGCAAACCAAAAATAAATGCCAAAGTCTCCTTTGCTTCCTTCCCCTGCTCTTCGATGCACAGCAGCCCTCCAAGATATGAATGATGAATCGAAATTATCTAGTCCCCTTTTTAGATTATCTCCACCAAATCCTCACTATTTGTTATCATCTTATTATGATTTTTTTATTTTAAATTCTTTCAATTAGTAACTTTTCAATTCAGCCCCCCTCTACTTCTTTCCTTGCTACTCGCAGCCTAAACTTCTTTTCAAAAACGCCAATAAAGTCCAAGTAAATTGCGGCTTTGTCTCGTCAATGCTCGCCCTTTCCTCTTTCAGTTCTCACACCTACAAAATCAACCAAAACAAACCAAAGTAGATTCCATTCCACCAAAACATGCATTTCACGAAAATGATGCAATATATACAACCTAAATGCATAAAAACGCCTAAACTAGCTACTAAATGACTGATAAAATATGCCTAAAAATGCAACTAACACAAACCACACAAATGTACCACAAACCACTCCACCACCAAGTCATTTTGTTAATTATTATATAATCATATGTATTTATAAATAAATAAGTGTTAGAAAAAAAATGCCATGTTTGAAACGGGTTTCGAACTCAAGACCTCAAAGAACACTACCCCATTTTGTTAATTTTTATTGAATCATATGTATTTATATATAAATAAGTGTTGTAAAAAAAAAAGACTCAAACGGGTTTCGAACCCAAGACCTCAAAGAACACATATAAACCATAAACCACTACACCACTACCCCATTTTGTTATTTCCTATTTGACCATATGTATATATGTATAAATAAGTGTTGTAAAAAAAAAAAAAAGAAACTCAAACGGGTTTCGAACCCAAGACCTCAAAGAACACATATAAACCACAAACCACTACACCACTATCCCATTTTGTTATTTCTTATTGAACCATGTGTGTGTGTGTGTGTGTGTATATGGGGAAGGTTCAATTGAGAACTCATAGTTAGGGAGAGAACTCGAGAACTCTATATTACACATATGTAATATATCATATGTTGTATATTACACTTGTGTAATATATTACTATTGCATATGTTGCACATGTGTAATATATCATATGTTACACATGTGTAATATATGATATATTGCACATGTGTAATATATATTACACATGTGCAATATATCATATATTACACATGTGTAACATATGATATATTACACATGTGCAATATATATTACACATATGCAATATATGATATGTTACACATATGTAATATAAAGTTCCCGAGTTCTCTCAATAAAATGAGTTTTCTATTGAACCATCCCATATATATATATATATATATATATATATATAGGTTTAGGATCATGTACAAAACCCATTTTATGTGAGAAGCGTGAGAACCTATCATAGAGTGACATGTGGCAACCTATTTTTTTTAATAAAAAGGGCATCATTGTAATTTGTATCCATAATCTTATTTTTAGTAGATAATATCTAATTAATTACCTTATTAATTAAGAGCAATAATAGTGATTTTTTCTGTAGGTTTCATAAAAGATTCAGAATTCACGAATTCGCAAATCATATTCATTTACTTAAATCAGTCAAATATCATATCGTTGTGTTTTATTATTCTAAGTGTGGTGTTTTATGTTTAAGTTGGTTTTTTTTTTCACACCACGTATGGTGTTTTATCATATATGAATGGTGTGGTTTTTTTTTCACACAATACAAAACATAAAACACTATAAAACGGTTAACAACACAATACTAACATAAAACACTATACAACACAATACAAAACGAAAAACACTATAAAACATAGCCTTCACAACACAGAAACACTATAAGACATCTTTGTGTTTTATTTCAGGTACTATAAGAAACCCAGAAACATCATGCTTAATGTGTTTTAAATTACATAAAAAAACACAATAATATACACAACCCACAAAACACAACAACCTACAAAAATCCAGAAAACCGGATGAAATCGAGAAGATAATGAAGAAAAAAAACACAACATCATATGAAATCGAGAAGATAATGAAAAAAAAAACACACACTTACGTTTGTAAGTAATCCCAAATCTTTGTTGATCCTCCATAAATGAGAGATTTCTTGCAGAAAAATAGGTATGGTTGTTTTTAGGAAAGTGTTGGGCGATAATTAAGGAGTTTCAATCGGTTTCTTTAATGAAATCTCATCCGCCTCTTTAAATGTGTTAGCGAATTGACTATACTAACCTTTTGAATTGTTTTTTATTACTAATAATTAAACACTATTTACAAAAATGTCACTCATTAAATCTAAACCATTGATTAAGATAATCTAATGACTATAACACCTTCTTACTCTTCTCACACAAAAAACACTTTGTACAAGATCTCGACCCTATATATATATATATAAGTGTTTTATAAAAAAATCCAGAAAAAGACAAAAACCATTAATATGGTTACTATTCATTTTGTTGGTGCTTTAATATATTTATAATATAATTTATAATTATAATTATAATATAATAAGCCTTATGAATGTAATAAAATATAATATAATAAACCTTATGGTCTCTGACACAGGCACGTGCTAGCCACGTGATTGGGTTGTACGTTCTGCAGCTTGTGTTGTACACGGCTGAAGTGGTCCTTTTTCTCCGTTGGACCGTTGACTAGTCAACGATAATTAACAGAGGTCTTCTGCTACTCTGTTTAAGGTTAACTCTCTAGTTGACTAGGCATGTGCTTCGTCTTAATTGCAATTATTTGTTTATGAATTTCTTGTTTTTAATTTTTTTTTTAGAGTGGATTAAGAGGGCTTCGTAGATTTGTATTTTCTCATAGCTTCCAACTTCTCGTCGTTCCAGAGAAGCTTTGAAGTTACCAAGCTTATTTTGTAGCTTATGAGCTTTTAAGCATCTTTTGTCGTTTTTGAAGCTTCCAAGCTTACAGTTTCTGCCAGCTTTATTTTAGTTCCTTAGAGGCTGTAGGCGGCTTGCTTGAATTTGACTTTACATGATGGGACAACAGAGCAAGGAAGCACCAAGTAGTAGTTTTGAACATAAGGTTTAGCATGTCACTATGTGTCTCTTTTTCTATACATGTATTACTAAGTTCATAGTCATCTTGTAGGGGTTTGTGGTAAGTTATGCCAATGCGGCCGTCACATGTGCTTTCTCGGACTTCCTTGGTGCATGGTTCTAGCTTTTAGCTTCATGATGAGCATGAGCTTGTTGCTTCTTTCTATCAAACGTAGCAGCTTACTAGCCTGAAACTTTGAAGTTTTTTAAGTGTTGTGGTAAGCTCATTTTGTGATAGAAGTGATGGGGTCAAGAAGGTAGGAGAAAACAAGGTAAAAGGAGGAGCTTCTTGTGTGCTTATGGTGCACACTAACGAGCTTCTTTCATACCTAGGTGAGCTTCTTATGCTTGAAAAGTTAGCTTCTTTCATATTCAATGAATATGAAGGTAAGTTTTTAGATGTATGTTGTTGAGCTTCTGTTACCATAATGTGAGCTTATGACGTATGTTAGTAAGCTCCCCGTGCTCAAAAGTGAGCTTCTTTCGTATAAAGGTGAGCTTTAAGGTGTGTGTTGTTGAGCTTCCTTCACCTGAATGTGAACTTGTAGCACAATTTGGTGAGCTTCCTTCGTACAAAGATGAGCTTCTAGCGGAATTCATTTTCTTCCTACACCTCCATAAGAGGCTTTTTTTAATCAAAATGTGAGGCTAGCTCTCAGTCTCTTTTTGTCTTTAGATTCTGTCAACAGCAGGTATTTCTTTGTAAATATGGGTTGCCTAAATACGTGGACAAGCTTGTTGTCTTAGAAACTTGTTCCTAATTGTATTTGTTTGACACAAGGAGTAACACCCTGAAATTTGGTTTCATATATTTTACGCAAATACGTGTGTTTTAAGATAAATAAGTCGGAATAAAATGTTAGGATGTAGGTTATGTTCTAATACGGGGATAACCTCATTAGTGTTGTTTTCTAAAATGTGAATAGATACACTAAAATAATTAACTAAGGTAGTTAAGTTTTATAATGAAAATTGCATGAAGAGATGAGAGCCAAACATGAGCGGCTGGAATTGTAAGTGGTCAAATGATTTTACAAAACGAAAACCATCAGGAGTGTGTGTGTGTGTGTGTGTGTGTCGACATACACCAAGAATGGATATAAAATCTATCTAATGTACGTACGTGAGACTGCCCGCCCCACAATGAGCGCATCACAATTTTTAAGGTAACGCTTTATGAAGAGGAATAAAAGAAAGACACAGCAGCAAATATGTTCGACGACAAGTAGATACTAACCATTGTAATGTGAAATGAATTGACAGGGATAGTGAGCAACTAACCATTACAAGCTAGGTAGCAGTTAATACAGCCTTCAAATTCTCATATGTATCAACAGCTGCAGTTGAAATAAGTTCACTCAAATTAACAGATTTATTTCAGCAGGAATAGTAGAAAATGATGAAAATATTAAGAAATATTAAAGTTAACAAATTGTCATGGTCTATATCATGTTTCAACAGCATGCGTTCCCAGCGACAGTCATATTCATGGCTAGTTCCAAGTTTTGAAATATTGACAGGTAATAATTACAGAATTAGTGAATTCCCATGTAATAGTCATGAAAACTATAAGAATATAAATTGCAAGTCCTTTAATATAAGCATGTGTAGTAAACATATAACCAAAAATGAAAGAAAATGCATTGTCTTTTCAGGCAGAAAACAAAACAAGTATCTTAACCAAATTCTTCATGTGCTAAAACAAAAGGTCAGCAATATGAATTATTACCTATGCAGATATTTACCGCCCATTCTAGCTTCTGTAGAAAGTTGATATGCGAATGACCTCAGGTAGTCCGACTACCGTAGTCGGGTTAACCCATTTCCATTCTGATTATCCGTTTGAATTCACATAATATTCACATGTGGATATGCAATATCACCCATTAAATGTATTGCATACTTGCTTAAGATCTTGAAGAATCCTGCTATGATCATGATTTGATATTTTGATCCAATGTTCCTTTAGACCGGGTGTAGTGGAGCGTGATCCAGGGCCTGAAGTATAAGATAGCGCCCCCCACACCGTTACAGGGGGCGCCATCTTCAAAAAAATTGTCCCGGCGTTATGATTATCGCGATGTGCAACACAAAGCAAAACCAATGGGATGTTGACACGTTAGCCTCTTCCAACGTGTCAGGTTTTTTTTTTTAAATAATAGCGCCCCTTTTTTTCCCCTCCCACTACACCCCATTTTGATTTAACGCCCCATGCTGACTCAGCTGCTACGTGGACCAATCATAGAAGGGGGCCTTAAGTTTTTCCCCCCTCCACTACACATGGTCTTAGAATCACACAGAAGATAAACCATTATCCCAGTAATCCATAAAATTTTCCAAATCTGTGATATTATCTGTTAGTGTTCTCAACATTTGGTGTATGTCCTGGTTTTGAGTATGTGAATGGCTGGCGGCATTAAACGCATGCATCTGGTTCCCAACCTCTATCCAGCTCCAACCTGGCACCTTTTTGACGCCCTTTTCTTTCATTGTTTTCTTTAAAACAGCAATTTCATCCCACCACTTGAGATGACCATATAACTCGCATAAAAGAACGTAGGTGCAATGCTCATAAGGCTGTGATTCCAATAATAACTTCCCAACGCGTGTTGCTAATTCAACATCACCGCATAATCTACAAGCCCCTAATAACGTTTTCCAAACCATTGCATTAGGTTGAAATGGCATTTCTTTAACGATGTTTTGTGCCTCTTTGAGACGACCCGCCCGTCCAAGTAGGTCAATCACACAAGCATAGTGTTCCATTCGGGGTGGAATTCCATAATCAGATTCCATATTTTTTAAAAAGGCGTACCCTTTATCAACTAAACCGTTATGGCTGCACGCTGTTAGAACTGCAACAAAAGTTATATGATCCATTTTCACTTTACTTCTTTCCATTTGAGAGAAAATATCCAATGCAATATGACATTGGCCATGTTGCGCGTATGCAAACATTATTGAGTTCCATGTAACCGCGTTTTGCTTATATGAAGTCTCAAAAGATCTTTTAGCATCCTCAATAGTCCCACACTTAGAGTACATAACTATTAAATTACTTGTTACAAATTCATTAGATTCAAAACCTGATCTTAGCGCCAAAGCGTGAATCTGTTGACCTAACTGTAGGGCTGCCACATCTGCACAAGATTTAAGGACTGCAGAATACGCGTAATAATCCATCCCCAAGTTCTCAGATTGCATAATCTGAAAAAGCTTCAAGGCATTCTCACTAAACCCATGTTGCGAGAGGCCTGTTAACATTGAGTTCCAAGAAACATGGTCTTTAATCTCCATTTCATTAAATATTCTTATTGCATTATCCATATAAACGCCATCAGATCCACTATACATAGCCATCAATGAATTAGAAACCGGTGTCAAATGCTCAACGCCCTTTTTAATTACCAATGCATGTAAAGGTCGTCCTTGGGTTGTAATTTCTTCTTCAAAGCAAGCACTTATCATGCTAGTGTACGTATATATATCCGGTTCAAATCCTAAAAATTGCATCTTAGAGAAAAGGTTAAACGCGAGGGCCTGCTTATCATGTTCCAAATAAGCTGCCAACATAGCATTCCAAGAGACAATATCCCGCTCACCACTTGCACTATTGAAGACCCTTTTTGCATCTTCGACCGACCCACATCCCGAGTAAGCACTGATTGTGGCATTAAGTACAGAGCAATCAAATAACATGCCATGTTTTATGATCGCGCAGTGGACTTGCATTGTCACTTTATATAAATCAGGGCTATCAAATAACGTCAAAAATGGAGAAAACGTGCCATCGTCAAGCCTCACACCTTCCCTATGCATAGATTTGAACAACGAAAAACAATTAAAACGGTCACCAGTTTCAACATACCCCGAAATCAAAGCATTCCACGACACAGAATTCCGCTCAGGCATGCAATCAAAACACTTATGCGCATCCACCACTCTCCCACATTTCGCATACATGTCCAAAAGCGCACTCCCCGAGTACACATTCTGTTCATACCCCGTTTTAACAATACACGCGTGCAATTGCTGCCCGGCAAAAAGACACTCATTAGAACCAACACCCTTAAGTATACTACCAAATGTATACCCATCAAACCAAAACCCACATTGTTTCATCCGCGTTAAAACCGCCCATGAGCTCTCAAGAACCCCATGGTTAACATATCCCGCGATTAACGAGTTCCATGAAACAGTGTCTCTTTGAGGCATTTCATCGAACAACTTGTGGGCAAGTTGTAATTGTCTGTTTTTGACATAACCTGTTAATAGGTTGTTGGCAGTGTAAGTATCCCAGATAGTTCCTAACTTGATTATATTACAATGGTTTGATTCAAGGGCAGACAAAGCAGAGTCAGAAGCCCTGCGTAATGGGATCATTCACTTGACAAACAGGGAGTTAGTCACCTTCGTTGGTGCCAATTTTATAAGTTATAATAAGAATTAACCTGCATGAACAGAGGAACAGATTGTGCTGTGGAATCAGGGGGCAAATGGGTCGCCGGATTGCCACCCTCTGTTAGGAGATGAAGTTAAAAAAGATCAAAAGGAACCAAAAAGGTGCTTGGTTGTGTAATGTGTTTGATAGTCCTAACTTTCATCTGTTGGTCAGGATTAATTTTAAGTTGGTTTTGGATTGTTGGAACTTGGAACCAAAAAATATAATTAAAGTAAAACCAAGGTTTTCAGAACCGGACCGGACGTCGAACCGGACCCCCGGCCGGTTCACCGGTCCGACCGGTTCGACGAACTGGCCCAAAAAACAAAAAAAATTAAAAAAAAATTAAAAAATCCCCGGTCCGACCGGCCGGTTTTCCGGTCCGACCCCGGTTCGCTGCAAAAACGGTCCGACTACCCGAACCGGACCGGTCCAGGCCCCGGAGCCCGGTCCGACCGGTCCAACCGGCCGGTCCGGTCCGATTTTCAAAACAATGAGTAAAACTTAACAACAAACTTTTAACGACGTTACAAATTGCAAAAGTTGTGACTAATTGTGTAATTTTTCATACTTAGGGACTATTTCTAACACTTTGTAAAACCACAGGAATTATCCATATATACTTCACTCGAAAATAACGGGTAAATGTGATATTTTAGTATAATAAAGGGGATATATAATATTTAGAAAGCGAATAAACACGTCTTTTTTTATGCAACTTTTCGCAATGCCAAGGTGTTCAACGGCAAGAAGACTAGTTCTATTTCTAAAGTTTTGGAGGATATTAAAGAGATGTCGTTTATGCAGATCTGTAATCGGTCTAAGCTTACAATGAGGGATTGGAGAATGCGATCCAACTACAATCTTGATGGTACAAACTCTATGGTGTGTTCGTTTGGTTTTAGCTTCTTGCCAGGATGAGTCAACACTCTTTTTAAGAGTTCAGCCTTGCTGTTAAAAACAAGTAAAAGAAAAAAGAATGTTTGTAAAAATACATAAACTTACACCAACAATTACAACGATTCAAAGCATATAGGTTCTATTTCATATCAGTAGAGCACCCACAATAGTAAATCAAACAAACCATACCGCCACGTCACCATGTCACATCATTCTAAACCATTCCAACCATCAAAGTCTCGCCTCATCACCTACTTTTTCTTTTAGAGGGTGGGCTGTGTTCCCGCTCATCCAGAACTACCACATTAGCCGAGAAACCACTGCACACCACCATCTCTTACCTTCCACCTCAACCAGACTCGTCCTCATCCACACAGCCTCTCCCTCCCACTTCCATGGGCTCTCTGCACCCTAAGATCATACGTGGTCAACTCCGTCACCTAGTAGTATAGAGATGAGCTTGGGACGGCATCGGTTGGTACCAACTGATACCGATCCCGAAAACTCCCAGAACCCAATACCGATACTGAAAACATACGGTACAGTACGGTACCGGTATCAGTATTTTAACTTAAAATACCGATCCCGTACCGATACCGATAATACCGAAACCAAAAACCTCTAAATGTGGGTACCGATACCGAACACCCTCGATTCGGTACGAGATTGGAATCGGTATCCGTCGCTATGTGCTCATCCCTATAGTAGTAGTAAACATGAAAGTTTAGCCATGCTTACAGAAACCATAAGTAGATCAAAATCCCCACATTATTACAAAATTTTCTTTTATATGATTCTTGTTGATACAAAACGTAACATAAAGGATACAAGCCATCTTTTCAGATTCAAAAGGTTTCTAGAAATCGCAAAACTGATAGTGCAATTTACAGCGGTTTTCGCTTATTCAACACGTCCCAAACGGGTCATGATTCGCGTAACATGGAACTCATAATTCGGGCTCAGGCACCCAAAAACGACAACCAAGCGCAATAAGAAAACGTGTTTCTCCATTTTAGCAAGAGCTAAAATTACTTGGATAAAATGGTCATGTTGTTCACTTCCTAATAGACAGGAACTCGAAGCTGCGAAGCTGGTCTTCGTGGCCACCTTTTGAAGTACGGGAAAATCCCAACGGTTTGGTTTCGTAGCTTGGGTGTGGTTGAACTCTATGCGTAGTTGATATGCGGGCCCCACTGGACGACACATGACGAGCTAATCGGGCTTCGGTTGGTTCCACAGAAGAGCCCGGTCTGCTGCTAGCGATGGCAGCCCATTTTGAAGAGTCCCCGTCTCGAGAGGATCGGATTCTTTCAGAACCAGGCAGCTGTGAGTCGATTTGAGATATTACATGACTTTTACGAATCAAAATGACCGAGAAATTATATATACAAAAATCGGATGTATATGTATATAAGCTTACCACATCTTTTGACGATGGTACATCATCGGCAACCTTGTTTCGTGAGCCTTGTCGGGCGGAACCCGACAAGTTTCTTCTAGAAAACGCTTCTACTGCACCTGAGATTCTGTCACGGATATCTTGACCCGCTGTACAAAAGAATCAACCATGAAACATACAATAATACCAAAAAGTCCGACATAGCAGACTGACCCGCTAACCTCCAAATCAAGTTAAAACAATGATGAATGTTATTAGTAGCCCACGGATTTGTTTTACATGTAATACCTGAGGTTCTCGTTGGCTTTTCGGCTGATGTTCCAGCATTTATACCAGCGGTTCCGCCTTGAAGCTGCACAAAAACAAAGACCACATAAGCATGCGAACTTTAAACTAAAATACATACATATACTACAGACCCAATGTTAAGTAGAGAACTACGAGAACCGCATAAGAACTTAGTACGTAGAGCATGAAAGATAATGACATGTAGTCATGGGCGGATCTTTCTACGGGCCAGACGAGGCCTCGGCCCACCCAATTTTTTCGCTTTGTAGTGTAAATTTTGCCGGGAATCTACCAAAAATTTTATATTGTAGTCATGGGCGGATCTTTCTACAGGCCATACGAGGCCTCGGCCCACCCAACTTTTTCGCTTTGTAGTGTAAATTTTGCCAGGAATTTACCAAAAATTTTATATGTACTGAGCTCGGCCCTACCGGATCGAGTCCGGCCCTACCATGTTTTTTGTTCAAGATCCGCCACTGCATGTAGTGGAAGAACGTATGCGGTTCTTGCAATTATCTACTTAAAATTCGTTTTGTAATGAATATGTATGTATATGTATATGTATGCGTATAAAATGATCAGCATTTTTGGACTCACTCGTCCTCGAGAGGTGGCACCAATTTGAGGGTACTTTAATATGGTCCAATCGAATACATAGTCGAATTGATAGCCTGTAATCATAATACCATGTTATTAAATTAAGACTCAAAAGGTAACAAATGCATTAGAGTTTATATATTTATGTTAAATTAAAATTGTGAGATTTGACTTTGACCTTCACGAATAAATAAGTCTCGGAAAAGCCTCTTTAAATATGAATAGTCGGGTTTATCCTCAAATCTCAGTGATCGACAGTAGTGAAAGTATGATATGAACTCCGATGGGTACGATTTACATAACACCTGTTACATAAATTCAATTTGTTAAATTATCGTAAACCTTGGCTTATTCAATAATGAGGATTGCATGAAATAGAAACCGAACTATACACTTTTTCGCAAATTTAGCAACCAACTTTGAATTAGGCACAAAAACAGAAACCGACGTATAGAAACCTCATGTTTAATGAGTTACCCATAATTGCTTACTTGTCACTCATAAATGACATGCAAGGCGACACATCAGACACCATGTATGCAAAAAAATGCTTATGTGAAAAAAAAATCAACATTAAGTAAATGACAAGTTTAAACTTTAAAGTAATGTTCTTACATTTAAACTTAATACAAAAAAAGTGATTATGACGACAAATAATATCCCACACCTACCATTAATAAAATCAGCAGAAATAACATGCCGGCGGCCCATGGTTATAAAAAAACAGGTGAGGCGAAACTCTAAGAAAACGAGTCTGAGGCGCGCCTCATGGGGTACATATTGTACATACGCCTCTAAGGGCTAAGGCACTAAGAAAATGTGCACCTCAAGTGCGCCTCGGGTGGTTTAGGGTGTTTTTTATATG
Source organism: Ambrosia trifida (assembly GCA_028751855.1). Classification (NCBI taxonomy): domain Eukaryota; kingdom Viridiplantae; phylum Streptophyta; class Magnoliopsida; order Asterales; family Asteraceae; genus Ambrosia; species Ambrosia trifida. Next base: position 132,182,407 of record CM054129.1, read on the forward strand.
TTTTTTTTTTGGTGTTTGACTTTTTTGGTCAATTATTTTATTTTTGATGTGTGTTTTTGATGTTTTAGACTTTTCTAGGTCAAGTATTTTATTTTTTATACACATTTTTTATATTTATTTTTTGACTGCGCCTCGAGCTTACGCCTCATGAGGCGAAGGGAAAACGCCTCGAGGCTCGTTTCCGTTCTTTTAAACTTCGGCGCTAATAAAATGTAATTTGGTTGCAAAAATATGTAATAAAGTGTAAGTTGGTTTCTGTTTGTCCCTACTTTGAAATTGGCAGCAAAATTTAGGAAAAATATGAAGTTTGTGACACGCATGCGTACGTATGTATGCATGTATGTATATACATATACTATCAGTACGTAGTTACCTCTATTGGAGTCAACATCTTTTTTTCACTTATTTTATCGTACTTTTGTTTCTTGTTTCCTGCTCTCAGTCCCTGCCATGGAAGGCTTCCTCTAAGAAAATACATAAGAACATAACCAAGGGATTCAAGGTCATCGCGCCTACTTTGTTCTGCATGATCATAAATAGATTTAAGTAACTAAATACATCAAAATGTTCAACAAATCTTTATAATTTATATATCATATTAATGTGATGAAACTCACCAACACCAAGGTGCGTGTTGACACTCGCGTAACGAGCCGTGCCAGTGAGATTCTTGTTTTCCCTGAGAAAAAAAAAAAGTAGATGAAATTAGTTCTTCAAAATGTGTGTATAACAATATATTAATATTAACATAATGAAACAACTAACCAATCCAATTTACTCACAAATCACATATACTCAAAACTGTTGCCGAATTAAGTTATTAATTTATTGGCAACAGGGGCGGACATAGGGCTTAAACAGGGGTCGCGGACGTTGCGGCTCAACTTCGCGCGCGTAGTGGAAAATTTGGTTTTTTTTTTACGAAATTTGGAAAATGTTGCTACTAAAATGAAAAACGTTACTACTGATTTTGTGGCCTAGATCCGCCACTGATTGGCAATAGATTAGATAACACGTGTAAATTACAATTACAAGAAGAATTAAATTTTGGAAATTCAGATTTACCTATATGGTATGTGTTTATGAGTCTGAAGATCTCTATATTTTTTTGCGAGGCCAAAATCAATGGCGTACACCTGTCACGATGAAGGCAAACAGACAAAAGTCAACATACCTAGTAAATAAAATCAACTACATTTTTCAAAAATCAAACCTTTAAGACGATTTATCATGCACCAATTAGTCTAAAAAAAAAACTGATCGCAAAAGACTAACGATAAAAGAAGAGGTTGTAAGCTACCAACACAAAATTTGGTAAGCGAAAACTCAAATTGTACAATACAACATGCACTTTGGTTGATCCCCATATTAAAAGTTCACATTTTACAGATGTGGGCTTGGTTTTAAAAAGCGCGAAGCGCACTAAAGCAATGAGGTCCAAAACCGAGGCGCAAAGCGCAAAAGCGGTGGGATTTTCGTACGCGAAGCGCAAGACGATTATATAATTTTTTTTATATATGCTATAGGTTTTTAGCATCATTTACCCAAAATATAGATACAAATAAGGTTTATACATGATTTAACAACCCTTTTAGCTACATATATAACAATTTTAAGCATAAAAACACCTCCCGTACGAAAAGCGCGCACCTCAGGGGATTTTTTTGGCAAAAAATAGCGCTTTTCCTGCGCTTCTTGTACAAGGTGCACCTAGGGTTACATAAGGCGCAGATCCTGGCGCCTCAGTGCGCCTCGCGCTTAAGCGCGCTCAAGGTGCGCTTTTTAAAACACGGGATGTGGGTCGCAAAATGGGTGAGTGTTGGGTAACAGGTCAAAACCAATCGGGTCGGATTGCGTTGACCTGCCAAACATTTTCTTTGTCCAAATTTTTACTTTTCTAAATAGTGAATATATCAAATACAATTACAATAACTATCATTAAAACAGGAATCCGGTTTTTTTACCGAATTCATTTAGGAACACATTTTGTTCAACCCTTCAATTAATATACACATCTCCTTTTTAAGTTAATTTTTTATAATTTGCCCTTTTGATCCCTTATTTAAAAACCGCAAATTGCACCGTCTATCTAGAGAAGAACTTGGCAACTTTTCCTCAAATTTCATACAACTTCTAATATCTCTTTTTTTCACAAAAGGCTAAATAAGTCAAACAACTACCTGATTTGCTTTACGGCCCAGGCCCATTAAGAAATTATCCGGCTTTATGTCACGATGAAGAAAACCCCTCGCATGCAGGTACTCGACTCTGTTTATCTGTAAAAATTGGTATAAATGATCGGTTTCAGACCAAAAAATTAATCTTTAACGATGGTGAATGCCCATAACCACTTACTAGTTGATCTGCAAGCATCAACACTGTCTTCAAGCTAAATTTTCTATTACAATAGTTGAAAAGGTCTTCAAGGCTTGGTCCAAGAAGGTCAATAACCATGATATTATACTCTCCCTCAGCTCCATACCACTTAAGGTTTGGTATTCCCGCTTCATTAAGAAAGATTTATTTAATCATGTGTGTGCATATACATATATATATATATGTGTGTGTGTATTTCAGAAGCTGGTGCCATGTTAACTAAAATACTCTGTAAGCCTGATCAACTGTTATGTTTTATCTAGACGAGTCAAATGGGCCCAAAGTGTATTTTAATGCATAAATTCTCTTCGATATCTTATCCAAAAATTATACCATTTTGAAATTTTATATATTTTGTGATCATATCTAACACACTAACTATTTATTACAAAAATGTTGGACAAAAAGTGTTTAGCCAAATCCAATGCGAACTTTAGACACAAAAATATCCATTTTGATCCAAGTTTTGGCCTGTCGCCCAACCTGCCCATTTAACCACCTTAAGTTTGCAATAATAGAGATCAGGTGCAGAAAGAAAACCGTGTACGAGTTTTCAGTCCAACCGTGTACAATTTAACACACGTACATATGTATATGTATGTCGAATGTGTGTATACATATGGATGGAGAGAGAGAGAGAGAGACTCACTTCCTCCTTGGAGAAGCATATATACTTTTGATTCATAATGAAGTTGGGGATGCTTCGTTTTGACAGATTCCTGGAGAATTTAAGAACCGAAAAACAAGTTTTCATACATATAAATCGAAAAAGGTCTTTGTAATTTCTATTTTTTATTAAATGAAAAAAGCTTGGCCTTTCCTCTCTTTGAAACAGGATTACAGTTCACAACCAGAAAGTTCTGGATACTCGTAAAAAGTTACAAAAATAACCATGAAACTATGATCATAACAAACTTCGCATACAATTCTACACAAAGGCGAAATCGTCAATAAAACCCCTACATACTTCCAAAAAACACAATCATCTAAAAAAATGTACAGAAAAAATAGTGATGTGTTCTACATTTAGATTTCCATATAAAACTGTCAAGTTTTTAGATTTTTAACAATAACAATGGTTTATTTGGCAGAAAACCATGGTTTGAAAGAAGGCCATACCAGCTTAATAGCAACTTCTTCACCACTTTGAATATTAACACCTGCACATCATCAAATAAATATAATTAATTAACTATTAGAAAAAAAAAAAAAAAAAAAAAAAAAAAAAAAAAAAAAGATGACAATAGTAATTCAAGAAATCAAGAATTACCTAAATAAAGTTCACCAAAAGATCCACTCCCAATTTTCCTACCAAGTTTAAACTTTCCACCAACAACATGATCCATGTTTCTTTCTTTCTTTCTTCACTTAACTCTAAATCCAAGTTTAGATCCACTTAAAACCTAATTTAAACCTCAAAAATAAGGTCTACAAAAACCTAAACCCTACTTTATAAATTTCAAAACCAACCCAAATACTTGCATCAAAATCAGCAACTGAATAATAATACACTATACAGAATCAAAATTCCTTCTTTTTTATTTTATAAAATACAAAAAAATAAAACCAGGTCAGATGCACATACACATTATTTAAACCTCAAATTTCAGGTTTGCAAAAAATAAACCCTAGTTGATATATTTTTAAAAAATCAACCCTAAAACTTGCATCAAGGCCAGCACCTAAAGTCTAAATACACTATATACAGAATCAAGAAACAACCAAATAAAGATTCTTTATTTTTTTATATATAAACTACAACAAACCCAGGTCAGATCCACATAAACCTAACTTAATCCTCAAATTAAGGTTTAAATATTAAAAAAATAATAATAATAAACCCAACCCAAAAACCTGCACCAAAACCAGCAACTAAATTCAAGAAACAACCAAATAAAGATTCTTTTTTTATAAAATACAAAAAACTAAAAACCCAGGTTTTATTATTTGGGTAAAAGGCTTTTGGACAGCTATTTAGCTAATTGAGAAAAAGATGAGATTTTTAATGTGGGTTTTGAGTATTATTGGTTGTGGGGGACAAACAAGCGAAGATTGAGGGAAAAAGATGAGATTTTTATGTATGAAATTGTGCTTTGGAGAGTGAAACACGATGAGAGAGTGATACTAAAAGATGAATAATAATGATTGAATATAATAATAATACAAATAATAATAAATGTGGATAGTGAGGAGGATGAAGAAAGTGGAAAGCAGGTGATATTATTTTGTTGGTGATTAGTGATTAATTAATAGTTTAATTGAAATGATTTGTGTTATAGTTTCTTTATCGACCGCCTAACACGTTTGACCCTAATCAAGATTCAAGAAACACGTTTCTCTTCTACTCCAAGCACTCTTTAGTGCATGTTTGGCTCTCTTTATTTGGCCTCCTTATAACTTATTAACTTAATCAAAAAGTTAATAAGGAGAAAATATTATTTGGGTAATATGTTGAAAAAGGAGATAAGTTATAAGTTTGAATTTGTAACTTTTTTATTAAAGAGATAAGGAGGTAGAAAAAGAAGATATGGAGAAGAAGAGTCAAACATGTCCTTAGCAAAAAAGAAATAAAAAAGGGCATTATAAGATGGGGTGGTGGGGATGTTTAATATCTTGTTAATTGGTTTGGATGATAAAATTAGGGTGCTTATCTTATTGGTTTGGTTTGGTTTGGTTTTCGGTTTATTTGGTTTGAAGGTTTTTTTTAACCGAAAAATCAAACATAATCGGCTTCGGGTAGTTTAAAAAGTAAAATTTGAATTCGGTTTGGGTTTGGTTTTGGTTTCAACCGATGGAACAGAATAACCATTAATTGTTATTGCAATTTGATTGGGCTAAAATTGTAGTTTTATTGGTCTACATGACGTCAATACCATTGTAGTGCATGGTAGAGACATTGGTGGACAACTTAAATAACCATTACTTGGTTTATTAATAGAAGACCCATGGAATTTTGGGTTCGATTTTTTAGTCAGACGGGTTTTACCAGTAATTTAGTTGTCGTGCTTACGGACGAGTGGGTTACCGGGTTTTCTCCAGAATTGGTGTTTGATAACTCGGGTACTCTCAGATTACTTAAATTTCTCGAAATGGTGCCCCGGGAGTGCTCGAGTTCGATTTGTTGGCCGTTCAAAAAAAAAAAATTGGCCTGCATGACAACTTAAATAGCCATTACTTGGTTTATTCAATTTGTGTTTAAAACCAAACATGTAACTTGATCTGGCTTTAAACAGTTTTTGCTCGGTTTTCTATTTAGTCAGTTTGAAACCGAATATCAAGTACTCTTAGGTAAAGTTAGATAAGCATATTTGTTTTAGCTAGTCTGGATATAATGTTTTGTTTGCTCTAGAGCTTCCACAATGGCGAGGTGGTTTGGAATCTTCACAGTTCACACTGTCATGTCACCAAGTCACATCATTCCTGTTAAAAATATAAAATGAACTAATAATAATAGTTATATTTTTAATCTCATTTTATTTCTTATAATTCATCATGTTGCATAAGTGTAATTGCAGGTAATAGAGTGGGCTGATGATTATGGGCTATGCTTGTTGTTGGTTGGAGTTCAAGAGTGTTGCTGATTGAGGTCCAGAAGAAGTCCAGTCCAGAAGAAGTCCAGTCCAGGTCGGTCCAGATTTAGTCTTGTGTGCGGCCCAGTCCAGAAGCTTGTGTGCGGCCTAGTCCAGAAGTCCAGTTAGATGGGAGAAGCCCAGTCTCGTTGCTACTGATGAGGTGGCAATCCGTGTCATTTAAATAACACGGATTGTACACCGTTGATTAAGATAAGTGTGTTTCTTTGTGGATCGTTGGATCATCTCGAGAGAAGTGTTCAGAAGACCAGCTATAAAAGCCTTGTGCTTCTTCGTTTTCGAGACAACAACTACGATCAAATATTATTCATTCTCTCTCTCTGTAATCGTTCACTTTTAGGGTTTGTTAGTCTTGAGTTTCAACAGATTCATCCTGAATCTGTTGCTAGTGGCTCTCTTAAGATCTTGTAGAGATTATCTGTACTTAATCTCTTTTGTATTCAATACCTGTGAGTTGTGAGAGAAATCAGTGATTTGTTCAATCTTGTAAGGGTTTAAACATTTAGGGTTGGGTTTTCTTTTGAATAAAAGTTATTAGTTATGATTTCATGTTTCTAACATGGTATCAGAGCTTTTGGCTCTTATTCCTGGATCTTCCGCTGTAATAAGTTCTTGATTGTGTCTTCTGTCTACCATTCTGGATCTGTAGGTCTGAGATTGATCGATCTGGTGATTGATTGGAATAGATCCATCTCGATCTAATCCATACGTTTAATTGGGAAGTAGCTGATCAGATCTAGGGTTTCTTAATCTTCAAGAAGACTAAATCTGTTGGCTGGACGTTGGAAGCATATTTTTTCTTGCTCTCTGATACTATAACCCTAAGTGAAGGTTATAGTATTACGAGTTTATTTTGGCGAACCCTAACTTGGGCCTTACTGGTGAGATTGTTCTGATTCTTTTGTTTTTGGTTTATAGAGTCCTATTGAGGTTGTTGATTTCCAGGGCTTGAGTCCCTGTTTAGCTTTAAGGATTGTTTAGGTCTAGGAGGCTCCCTTTCCAGGACCTGCGTTGACACCCTTGAGTGACGAACCAACGATCTGGATCACCGGATTGGCTTCACCGATTGTGTGTGTCTTCTTGTTTGATGTTTGGCATGCTAGGTTAGGACATCCTGCTGATCAGGTTTTACAAATTTTAAAACCAGAATTTAAAATCAAAGCATTAGTGAACCATGGTCCCTGTGATGTATGTCAAAGGGCAAAACAACACAGGGAGCCTTTCCCACTTAATGATCATAAAACTTCTCATGTAGGGCAGTTGGTTCATTTAGATGTATGGGGACCTTACAGGGTAGCTGATAGAGAAGGTCATAAGTATTTTCTAACTATAGTAGATGACTTCTCTAGGGCTGTATGGGTTTGTTTGATGAAACAAAAGACTGAAGTTTTTGAGCATGTAAGAGATTTTGTACAAATTATTTTAACTCAGTTCAAACAGAATGTAAAAATTATAAGAAGTGATAATGGGTTAGAATTTGTTAACTCTCAAATGAAAAACTTTTGTAGAACTAAAGGTATAATTCATCAAACAACCCGTGCTTACACCCCACAGCAAAATGGGGTGGTGGAAAGGAAGCATAGGCATTTACTAAATGTGGCTAGGTCTCTCTTGTTTCAAAGTAATATACCTATAAGGTTGTGGTCTGAATGCATTTTAACTGCTTCTTATTTGATAAATAGGATACCCTCTTCCGTGCTTAGTGGAAAATCTCCTTATGAAGTAATTCATGGTTTTAAACCCTTCTTAGATCATTTGAGAATCTTTGGATGTCTGTGTTTCTGCACTATTTTAAATGAATCTAATAAGTTATAAAGTAGGGCAGAAAAGTGTGTTTTTATTGGTTATTCACATGAAAAAAAAGGTTACAAGGCATATAGTTTAGATAATAAATCTATACTATATTCCAGAGATGTTAAGTTTTTTGAGTCATGTTTTCCTTTTAAAGAAAAAACTATTTCCGAACAAACATGAAACTTTTTCTGATATACAAGTAACTTCTTTAAACTTTTTTAATGTTTTTGAAAACACAGAAGTTCAACAGATTCTCAATGTGGATGATCCCTATGATGATAAGAGGGGTAAAGGTAAGGAAGATTTAGGAACACATGAAAAGGAGCAACCAGCTCCTAGTTAAACCAGTGGCATGGCTGATATTCAGCAGCCTGGTGTTGATAACTTAGGAACTGGAAATGCACCACATGTGAATACTAAAAATGATTTAAATATAGAATCTGAGGGTGACACATCTGTTGAACTTAGTCAGTCTAGAAGGTCAACTAGAAGTGTCCAGTTTCCTATGAAGTATAGTGATTATGTGGTGAAAGGGAAAGTTAAATATGGTATAGAACATGTAGTTAATTTTGCAAATTTAACTAGTGAAAATAAATGCTTTGCTTCTAAACTTGACAAAGGTGTTGAGCCTAAATCCTATTCAGAGGCTGTTAATGACCCAAATTGGGTAAATGCCATGAATGAGGAGTTAGAGGCTTTGTATAGAAACAACACTTGGGAAGTTGTTGATTTACCTAAGGGTAGACATAAAATAGGATGTAAATGGATTTTTAAAATCAAATACAAGTCTACAGGAGAAATAGATAGGTATAAAGCTAGGTTAGTTGCTAAGGGGTATAGTAAAAAAGAAGGGTTAGATTATGATGAAACCTTCTCACCTGTGGTAAAAATGGTTACTGTGAGATGTTTGATTACCTTAGCTGTTCAGAATAGTTGGAAAAATTTTCAACTAGATGTGAACAATGCTTTCTTGTATGGTGACTTGTATGAAGATGTGTTTATGTCTTTACCTGAAAGTCATGAAAATATGCCTAAAACTAAAGTTTGTAAACTAAATAAATCATTATATGGGCTTAAGCAAGCCCCTAGAATGTGGAATGAGAAGTTAGTTAAGGCTTTAACTGAGTTTGGTTTTTTACAAAGCAAATGTGACTATTCTATGTTTGTGAAAAATGAAAATAATGTGTTTCTTATGTTATTAGTTTATGTAGATGACATAATAATAACTGGTAATTCTGAAAAAGAAATTGAACACATTAAGTCTTTATTTAAAACTAAGTTTCTAATTAAAAATTTGGGGGAACTCAAATATTTTTTAGGAATAGAAGTGTTAAAAAATGAAGATGGAATTTGTTTATCACAAAGAAAATATTGCACAGATTTGTTAAGTGAATATGGGATGCTTGGTTGTAAGCCAGTGACTTGTCCATTGGAACAAAATCATGTGTTGACTAATATAGTCAAATATGGTAATAAACCTTTGGATAGTATCACTGGTTATCAACAATTGATACGTAAACTGATTTACCTATCACATACAAGACCTGATATCTCTTATAGTGTGCATTATTTGAGTCAATACATGCACAAACCTACTCATGGTCATCTTAAAATAGCCTTTAGACTGTTAAGGTATCTTAAAAATGCTCCTGGTAAAGGATCAATGTTTAAAAAAGGTGATTGTCTTAGTTTATCAGCCTTTGCTGATTCTGACTGGGCAAAATGTACAGAAACTAGAAAATCTGTTACTGGTTTTTTGTGTGTTCTTTGGAAGTTGCTTAGTTGTTTGGAAAAGTAAAAAACAAGCAACAGTTTCTAGGTCCTCTGCTGAAGCAGAGTATAGGGCCATGTGTGCAGTAGCTTGTGAGATAATATGGTTGAAAAACTTGTTATCTGAGTTGGGAATTGTTGTGAACCTTCCAGTGCAATTGCATTGTGATAGTTCTACAGCAATGTCAATAGCCTCAAATCCAGTTTTTCATGATAAGACCAAACATTTTGGTCTTGATCTTTTTTTCTTGAGAGATCTAATTTCTCAGGGTGTTATCAAAACAATTAAGGTTGAGTCTACTGATCAGCTTGCTGATCTGTTTGCAAAAGGGTTGTTACCATCTCAACATAATGGGTTGAGCACTCAAATTAACATGCATGATTGTTTTGGGAAATAAAATGATGGGGGGGGGGGTGTTAAAAATATAAAATGAACTAATAATAATAGTTATATTTTTAATCTCATTTTATTTCTTATAATTCATCATGTTGCATAAGTGTAATTGCAGGTAATAGAGTGGGCTGATGATTATGGCCTATGCTTGTTGCTGGTTGGAGTTCAAGAGTGTTGCTGATTGAGGTCCAGAAGAAGTGCAGTCCAGGTCGGTCTAGATTTAGTCTTGTGTGCGGCCCAGTCCAGAAGCTTGTGTGCGGCCCAGTCCAGAAGTCCAGTTAGATGGGAGAAGCCCAGTCTCGTTGCTACTGATGATGTGGCAATCCGTGTCATTTAAATAACACGGATTGTACACCGTTGATTAAGATAAGTGTGTTTCTTTGTGGATCGTTGGATCATCTCGAGAGAAGTGTTCAGAAGACCAGCTATAAAAGCCTTGTGCGTTTTTGTTTTCAAGACAACAACTACGATCAAATATTATTCATTCTCTCTCTCTCTCTGTAATCGTTCACTTTTAGGGTTTGTTAGTCTTGAGTTTCAACAGATTCATCCTGAATCTATTGCTAGTGGCTCTCTTAAGATCTTGTAGAGATTATCTGTACTTAATCTCTTTTGTATTCAATCCCTGTGAGTTGTGAGAGAAATCAGTGATTTGTTCAATCTTGTAAGGGTTTAAACATTTAGGGTTGGGTTTTCTTTTAAATAAAAGTTATTAGTTATAATTTCATGTTTCTGACAATTCCAAACCATAACCCTTCTAAAGTCACATTTTATCTGCAACCATAAACCATTTTAAACCTCTACCTCATCACATATTTTTCCTTTTACTAAAAAGTAAATTGCCAAAATAGCCCCTGAGGTTTGGCCCAAGATGTCACTTTAGATAGAAAAGTTTTTTTTATCACTGGATACCCAGTGGTTTTCATATGGTGCCAATTTGAACCATTTTTTAAACGACGTTAAAAAATTCAGTTAACCACAGGGGTAAAATGGCCATTTCATGTTATAAGTTTTAAAACACCTCTTTTAACTCTCTTCTCTCCTCTCAACTAGGATCATTTCATAGGTTTGAGACCGGCTGGGGCGATTTATTTTGGCTCTACCCATTGTTGTATGATGTGCTGTAAAGGTGTTGAGGTTTCAAAGAAAGGTTGAAAGTTTAAGCATCAGAAGAGACAAAAATGGTGTATTTAAAAAGGGATGAAATAAAATGATGTAATAAAATGAGTGTAATAAAATGAGTGTAAAAATGAGTGTTAAACATAGGAGGAAATTAGCTATTAAAATAACAAATAGCCAAAGGCATTATAGCCCAGCGGCATCTTGGTGGTGAGATAAGACTTTGGGACCATAAGGTTCTGAGTTCGAGTCTCACAAAGGGGGTTTTCTCATAATTATTATTAGTTTCCTTTTGAATTGGTGACTTGGTGGTGAAATATGATTGCGTGGCAACATTGGTGGCACGATGATACGCCAGTCATCCGTGAGTGATTCCAATTTGTTGGCCGTTCAAAAAAAAAATAACAAATAATATTTGTTGTATTTAATGAACTTACGCATGAAAAATGTGACTGAATATAAGAAATACAGATGAAGTATAGTTCCACTCCAAGTTTCTTTTGACTTACTCCATGTTCTCGTTTAACCCGATCAATCAATCTATTTATTTATTATATTATCCAATCCAACGTTTTATATGACTTTTGAAATACGATCTATTATATTTAATCATAAATGAAATTTTAATAATTCAATTGTTATTCTTTAAGACTGTCTATTGGGGGCTGCGAACGAGGTTTCAGCCTAATGCTCCCCCAGCCAATACAGTTTCACGCGAATAGTCTCAGCGCGAGCATAGGCAATGATGGTCGCGTGCGTTAACAGGAGAAAGTGATATTTGGCCGCGCCGTTGTTCACTCCCAGCCACAACGGGGTCAAATGACCGGGTTACTTGAGAGTCAAGTGTGGTGGTCGCGCCTACTCACTAATGGCCCACGACGGATAGTCTAATAAATTTATACGATAATGCGATAATGATGTTCTTAATTTTCACTCTTTGTTGAGAATAATCTCATCCTAACAGAAAAGTAATGCTATTTTTTCATAACATGTAACAAACATTTTCGTTTGGATAGAAATAGTCTAGTAAGTTTTCTATTAGGAGCATTTTGAGTTACTTTTTTTTAGAGTGAGTTTAAAATGAGAGATAAATTTTGAAAAGTATGATTTTTAGTTAAATTATAAGTTAAAAAATGGCGGATGGGACGTGAATGCTCTTAGGGGTTCCCATTCTGAGGGTAGGTCACATGTTCGATCCATACACACCACAAAAAAATTCCTCGTGACGGTTTGAGCCTAGGCAAGGATGGCACCGGTGTATGGATAGGAATTCGAACTTAGAATCGCTAGGTTATAGTTATACAAGGTTTTCCACTAAACTAACCATTTAAAAAAAATAAGTGTAATGAGGGATTACCAAATAATAAATTAGTCACTTGTATACTTTTATATAAATCTTTTGATCGAAAAGTAATAGTTTTTTCACTAAGTTTTATGTAACATAATAGTTATCATTTTTTATACCTACTAATTCATCTTAGTCTTCTTTGTGTTTATCCTTGTCATCTTCTTTATTTCAATAGCTTTCATCATAAATGTTATCGTCATCTTCTTCAATCATAACGAAAATGAAACTCGCAAACCACAATATCTAGGAACATATCAAAATACTAGAAAACTTAAAACCAAATTAAAAGGGTGAAATCATATGTGATGCTAAGATATGTTGTTTTAATATAACTCTATCGGTCATTGAAACATTAGTAAACGTTTTACTTGTCTATTAGTTGGATCGGTTTTAAAAACAAAACTACATCATAAATAACTTATAATTAATTTGTGTTTAGCAGGATAGGCTTTGCGATTCAAAAGGGGATAGCGGCGCAGCTTGTTGCCCGCTTACCCATCATCTAAAATGTAACTCGTTTTGTCTTGGTTTGAAATAAAAATTATTAAAAAAAAAAAAATTAATTTGTGTCAAGAACTACATTCAACAAGAACAATACTCAAACAAAAGCTTATTAAACCCAAAGTATCCAATAAACAAATTATAGATTCTCATATCTCAACCAGAAAATAGAAGATCATACAATAGATATACAACAACTAATAGTTTGCAACTTAAATAGTATTACAACAATATGGAACTAGTTATTTAATATGGATTGTGAATTTGCAATGTTAACGAAACATGAACCATGGAATAACACAATCATAAAATCTTAAAATAAGTATTTGTAAATGAGATTACGTAAGAAAACATAAAAGGAAAATAATAAAACACAGAGAAATATGGACCAACCACCTAGTTTTGATAGCTTGTTCAACCGGTTAAATGAAGCGTTAAAATAAACTTAACATGATTAGGTAATTACATAACCGGTTCTTGGTTCAGTCGGCGGGTATGCTCTGATTCTAAGAACATTACATGAGCAAACATCATTGGTGTAATAAATAATTAAAGAAAGAAATAATTTACGCGTATGTAAAAAAAAAGATTAAGGAATGAGAAATGACATAGTTTTCATTTTGACATAAACAAACTTTATTTATTTATTTTGAATTATAACATGAAAACTTGTATTGATTTTTGTTGAAATTTTGTTATTTGTAATTCTTCATAAATATTGCATTTTACATTAAAAAAAACAAAGAAAAATAAAAGTTGATTGGATATGGCTAAAGATGGCTAGAGTTCTAGATGTTTAAAAAGAATGATATTATTTTTAGGCAGGATGTTGATATTTTGATTTCGTTTACGGGTTCATAAATATTGATTGCAACTTGCAAGTTATAATAAAACAACGAAAATGAGATTACTCTATACATTTAAACAACAAACCCATTATTGAGGAGAATTTTACTACGTGTCAATTTGCCATGATCGAATAAGGCTAGAGCGCTAGATGTTGAAAATAAGAATAAAATGACAAAAATACATTTCATATATAACAACTACACGTGACAAGATTTAATATATTTTATACTTTTTTTTCAGCTCAAGAATTAAAACTCTAGAATAAATTATAAAAAAATAAATAAATAAATTATAAAAAAAAATGCATGAGATTAAAATAGCATGTTTAAGATAATGTAGGGACAAAATTTGTAGCTTACCTTCATAAATTATTTTGGGTCTACATTCAATAATTTTTCATATTCAACTTTACACAGTTGTTTTGAATTTTAAATTTAAATTGTTCAATCAAAATAATTATAATCAAGTAGTGTAAACAAGTATGTCTTCTGGCATCAAATCCTTCAACTCGGCACACACATACAGGCATACTTGTACTTGTAATGAGTTGTTAGTTATGTATCTACATGTGTTTCCATTTCATACACATGTGCATACATATTTTCTTGAAGACAACTATAATTGTAATCTTGAAAAATTTAATTTATTTCAAGTGTTATTGTTGGTCATGTAAATTTATGTTTTACATCTAAGATGCATGTTGTGCATGTTTCTTTTTTAGATCAACCTTCATTTTTCCTATTCCTATTATGTTTTATAACTAGCGGGATCGTCTAGCGCTCTGTTGTGGGAACTCATTTGGTACTGGCTCAGCCCGACTCGGCTCGTAACACTACCAAAAAATCAACACATGTTTTACGTCGATTGGAAACAATAAATATGAATGCTGGTAATGATTCCAATAATATGTGTGCACTTGTTATAAATGTTTCTTAATTTGTTTAATATAAAAAATAACATGTTTATATGATTACTACTATATCTGTTTCCTGCCATATCACAAGAATACCCTTTATTTATTCATCTTAATGTAATTTACCATTTAGAAAAAAGATAGATAAACAAATAAAAGTAAAGCTAGTGACCCATCCATGTAAACCATCCGGATTAAACACTAGTAAACACAACTTTATTGTGAATGGCAAACTAACCTGCACCTTGCAGATTTCTCATATTTTGAGGTTGTGATACAAAAAGTAAGCGTGTAAAATTGCAAACATAAATCTCTTAAGGTCCTTATTGTTTTGTTGGGTTACCCTATGAGAATGAAATGAGTCATTACTTTGTTTTGTGTTATTTTGATAGGTAGTGTCAAACGAAGAAATAAAATTGGTGGTGAGTAACACTAGTGGTAGGGTGCCGTGGTGGTGGTAATGAAGAGTGAAATAGGGTATGCAATGAAAACAAAAAGAGCAGATGAAATGAATTAATGTTTTAGACGGTTGCCAAAAAAATGTTTTTTAAACGTGTTTAAATGAGAATAAGCCAACAATGTCAGAGAAAATGATTAATTCCAACAGTTTAATAATAGACTATTAAAAAAAGGGTATATAACGAAAATAAACATTGACTATGTCTAATAACCAAAATAAACATGTCTATGGGCTAAATTCTAGGGGTATCATCCATTGAAAAGGCTAAGGTGTAGCCTGAGGTTCAAAATAAGCTAATTGAAAACGGCTAAATTTTAGGGGTTAGATTTATATTGAACCACTAATTTTAGGGATTTTAGGGGTGAAACCGAAGACGGCTAAACTTTAGGGGCTTAGATTTATTTTGCATATTTTTTTATTAAAACGGCTATACTTTAGGGACTTTTGGGGTTAAATTGAAACCCCTAGCTCTTGAAATGGCTAAAGTTTAGAGGTTTCAAATTAAAACGGCTCTACTTTAGGAGTTAGATTAATTTTGGATTTTTTATTTAAATGGCTAAAGTTTAGAGGCTTTATATTGAAAACCATTTTACAACAGCGAATACACTATAAATTAAAAGGCTACATATTAGCCGGTTAAAGCTTGAAGTGGCTAAATTTTAGCCTATAACAATGTTTATTTTGGTAATAAGATGTATTCAATGTTTATTTAAGTGATTTTCCCTTAAAAAAACAAGTAGACAAAAGCAAGACTTTCACAAGTGTAACAATAGGTCTTAGCTTTTTTTTAGGTAAAGAGACAATTCCCCACTAAACTTTATTAATCTGAAAATAGTTAAATGCTAATTTAGTCTATGAGGTTTGTCAAAAATTGGCACTTTCATCTAAATTTTTTTTGTCAATTTAGTCCCTATGGTTTCATTTTTTTGTCATTTTAGTCCCTGTGGACTAACAAGATTTGGATGAAAGTAACAATTTTTGACAAACCTTAGGGACTAAAATGACAAAAAATGAAACCACAGGGACTAATTTGACAAAAAAATATATAGATGAAAGTGACAATTTTTGACAAAACTCAAGAACTAAATTAGCAATTAACTAATCTGAAAAATAGAAATGTAGAGTTAGAACTTACAAGACTACTTTGTGAGTTTGTGGGAACTAGGGGTGAGCATTTTGTGGTTCGGACCCACAAGAACCTTGAACCCGAACCTTTTTAAATATATGGGTCGGTTTCCGGTTCTAAATTTATATGAATTATCGGTTTCGGGTCGGGTCGGTTCCAAACCCACGGTTCTGATATTAGAACCACAAGAACCGTTTGTATATTAATTAAAAAACTAAAAAAAATAATCTTTTTTTTAATTTTTTCACTATTCGTTTTTACGTGTTATTGTAATCGATTTCATGTAATGTTAATACAATATTAAAAATATTATTTATAAGAATAACAATGTATTTTTCTTGAAATATATTTCGGCTTGATGCATATGCATAAATGTGATATATTATATAATATATATATATATATATATATATATATTATACCCAAATTTGAAGTAAATATTTATGTACGTCGTTCTGATATGTTTGTGTGTGTGTATGTGTGTGTATTTATGATGTATACATAATAGGTTCACATAATGTTTCGAGTGAGGAGAATGACAAAATTGTTACGAAAACATAAGTCGAGAAACAAAAAGTGACTTAAAAAAGAAACTCATGGGCTATTGCTAAAACCATATGGAGGAATTCTTTTACAAGCATGGTAAAAGAATAGGAATATGTAATCCTATAAAAGCGACTATTACATTAAAAGGTTCTAGAGGGTCAGACCCTTTACCCGACCCATTAGAACCTTTAGGACCCGGAACCACATAACCTTTTAAGGTTCGGTTCGTGGTTCCTAATTTCAACAATAAAAGGGTATACGGTTCTGATGGGTTCGGATCGGGTCAAGTCGGTTCTGGACCCTTTGCACAGCCCTAGTGGGAACCCAGGACATACCTAAAGGAGAACCCCAAGTCCCTAACTCCACAAGGCAAAAAAAACCTAACCTATGGATAACTGATAATAGGACAAAACGACCCATAGGATAAGAGTGACCCAAAAGTGACCAACTCCAATCCTGCAAGAATAAACAGCAGCCCAAACAATGGCAACAAAAACAGATCTAAGCCCGCAAGCACCAAAAACAAAAACAAAAATCAAAATCAAAAGCCCAAAGCCTCGAATTTAAAAGTCCCAAAGCTAGCTCCAATAACCGGATAAATAACTTTAGCCGGTTATTAGCCAAATCGTAATCAGTTAATAGTTGATTGAGGAATAATTGATCAGTGTTTATTTTAATCGTAGGTTAAAGTGAATAACCGAAAAAAAGGGGTTAATTAACTGAAAAAGCGGTTATTAATCAAGCAGGTTAAAGTGAATAACAGAAAAAAAATAGGAAAAAAAAAACCCGGTTATTAACCTAACCGTTCTGTTTTTCTAACAATAATTGCCGGTTAGGTTACTCAAAATAACTAATTTTTGCACCTCTACTCGCAATCCGCCACGAGCTAAAAACAAACCCAAGCCAAAATACCACAACTTGTTAGCCAAAAAAACATTGCAAGTTCCGTTCAAGCTTCAAGCTTTGCTTTGAAATAACCGTAAGTTCCGTTATTGCCAAACATAATATATTTTTTTTTTTTGAAAGATAAACATAATATATAAATCCCAGCCCCTAAAACGAGCGACGAATATCACTCCAAATGGACTTGTTCTTGGGGAGATTTTGTAAATGAATTATCACATCCTAACTATAATTTGAAATGACACCATATGTCCTAATCTTTAATCTTCTTAGGCCAATTACATTCAAACAGAAGATGGTTATGGAAATCCGGTTATTTCTTGCAAAAGCCACGTAATAGCTGATGCGCTATCTCCCATGAGGCTATCTTATCATGGCCGGCCCTTAAGGGGTGCGGGGAGGACCCCCGGCCCGGGCCCAATTTCTCGGGGGTACATTAACCCTCCGGCAATACAAGTTTTCTTAACAGTGGTGTCCTTAATTCGATGGATTTTTGTATGTTTGAGTCCCAAAATTGTTAATCAAGTATTAATCAAAGCGAATGATAGTTTATATAAAACAAAAAGTAAAGAAATGCTAAGAGAGGTTAAGAATTAAAGAAGAAAATGAAATGATTTGAGAAAAAAAAATTGCAGGTTTATTAATGAGCGCTGGACTAGAGAGGATGAAGAAGATTAAATGAAGGAAGCTCACACTTAGTTGTTTTGGTTTTTACCTGTTGATTTTGACTTCCTTTTTAACTTTTATCTTTGTTTTGAAACAAAAAAAAAAAAAAAAAATTAATTGCCAAACTTTCACCCATTTATATTTTCACCCTTTGTGGGATTCGAACTCCCAACATGCTCAAGAGGGTTTGTTCCCTCTATCGTTAGACTACAACCTAAGTGGAAAATAAACTTCGATCCATCAATTTGATATTACTTTAATCGTAGCTTAAAAAATACTTTACATAATTTATTTCGTTAAGATCTAAAGTTAAGACTAAGGGGTACACTTTTTGCAGCTTGGCCCGGGCACCTGAATTTTTAAGGTCGGCCCTGTATCTTATCCTGTGTTGAACTTTTTTTTATTTATAGTTATACTATTGAATTTTGATGTCATATATAATTTTCTATTTTTAAGACTCATTTTTTACTTGACGCATATGGTCTTCGAAGTTTAAGGACCAAACTTTATTAGTAGACGTGCGAGTTAGACACTTAGAAAATCATATACCAATGCTAGTCCTAGCTTTGGTTTGATGAAACTGGACGTTAATAAACGGGATGGAGTGTTGTAGTAGAGTCATATGTGGCATTTCATGAGCCATATATGATATATTTAACGCTTCAAGTTGGTAAATTTTCATCCATAAAAAGTTTTAAGGGTGTGTTTGGTTCGCATGAATTCAATGAAATTCAATGGAATTGGAATTTGAATTCCAACTCTTGAGGTGTTTGGTTCATTGAATTTGTTGGAATTGGAATTTCAATTCCAATCTTGTGTGTTTGGTTGAGAAATGAATTGGTTCAAATTCCTTTAACTAAGGGAATTCAAAATCCTTCCAATTAATGAAGGAATTCAAGTCAATTTATTGGAATCTTCGAATGGTTGACTTCATTTTGACCCGAACCATTTCGAACCGTATCAGTTTCGACCCGAACCGTTTCGTACCATACCAGTTTTGACCAGTACCGTTTTGGACCGAACCGTTTCGGATTGTACCAGTTTCGACTGGTACCGTTTTCACCAGAATCGTTTTGGACCGAACCGTTTCGGACCGTACCAGTTTCGACCGGTACCGTTTCGGACCGTACCAGTTTCGACCGGTAACGTTTTGGACCGAACCGTTTCGACCGGTACCAGTTTCAACCGGTATCGTTTTGGACCGTACCAGTTTCGACCGGTACCGTTTCGATCCAAACCGTTCCGACCCGTACCGTTTTTGACCTGAACCATTTCGACCTGAACCGGTGCATGTCGAAATGATAGAGGTATAAACAATTCGGGTCGAAACGGTATGGGTCACAACGATGCTGGTCGTGGGGGCAAGGGTGATGGATTCCAATTTATTAACCAACCAAACACAATAATAAAGGATTTGAGATTCCAATTCCAACAATTTTCAATTCCTTTTGGAATGTTTAAATTCCAAATCAAATTCTTTCTAATTCCAATTCCTACGCAAATTTTAATTTCAAACCATTCCACGAACCAAAGGCACCCTAAGATTCCGCATAGAAAATAATCAAGAACCGCATTTAAAAAAAAAAAAACTAAAAATATCAAGAACCCGGCCAACACGCAGTATCTTTCTTTTTTTCTTTGTTAACGTTAGTTTCACTTCAGCCACCCACCTCATTGGAGACTCAATGATAGGAGACCTATGGTTGAAAGGTCATGGGTTCGATTATTGAGAGCGCCGGGTTTTATCGATTGCCTTCGGGCGGGTGGCACCGGAAGTTTCGATCTGTGAGAAATCCAAACGAAGGCATATTCTTTAATGAGGTCCACCGTCTTCCTAGGCTGAATAGAGTTGTTCTCGAACACTTTACTGTTTCTAGCGACCCAAATTCTCCAAATCGTAGCATAGACGATCGACAAAACAAAGCGCTTCCAATTCTTTGAGCCGGGGCGGTTATGAAGGTACTCCAACACACTACTAGAAAAGTGGCATTTTGCTACAAAATTTTCTTACGGAAAAAAATGCGCCACAAATTTTAACAAAGTTGCTACTCATTTGTGACGAAAAAAAAAATCTATACTTTTTTTAGCAAATTTGCGACACAATATATCTACAAATTCTTAGGAAATTGCGTAGGAAATGCGTCACAAATTTCCTACACCATGTTTTCGTAGGAAATGCGCTGAAAATTATGTTACAAATGTGTAGTGATTGGTTTGTGACGAGGGTTTTTCTAACATCAAGGTTTTGTTGAAAATGCGTCACAAATCTTGAAAATGTGTGGGAGAGAGAGTGGGGTGTCGGCTTGTGGAGGTAATGGGTGGGAAAGATGTAGTGGGGTAGATGAAGTGATGGGCCCCACATAAATTCTCAATTATTTTTTTTATAACAAGGGTAGTTTAGTCATTTCATACCCACTTAACTGGGTTAATTAACGGTCATCCACTCTAAGGACTATCCGAGTTAAACGATGTCAAAAGGTGAGGACTATACGTGTAATTTTGAAAAGACTGGGACTATAGGTGAAATTGGCACAAACCACAAGGACTATTCAAGCAATTTTCTCCAACTTCTTTTAGGAGATAAGTATATTTACATGAGTTAAGAATGCATTTTAATTTGGGGAACTAGAGCAGAGGTCATGTGGAGGTTGAGGGTTCGATTCTGGTCGGAGTCATATTTACCATATGTGGGGGTTTCACCTAGGGAGATCCCCAATCCAGATGAGATGGGTAATCAGTACAGGCTGACCCAAGGTGTTAACCGGAGCTCCACCGGTTGCACCATTAAAAAAAAAAAAAAACCAATGCATTTTAATTGCTCTTCCACTAATAATTTGTGGCTCCAAATGGTTCAGCGTAATCAGAGAGATGCTAGTATCTCAATAAGATGCATTTTAATTGCTCTTCCACTAATAATTCCATTTTAATGGTAGAATAATCAGTGATGACATATCTGTCCACACAAATTTTGGACCATTAATATGTCTTGTATTTTCGGTTAGTGGTCAAAGTCCTCTCTGATGAGTCCATGGTTACTCAATTGCATTGAAAGGAAGTTTCAGTGCAGCAATACCCAAATTTCTTCCTATCTACCATCTGCCAATTGTTATAAAAGAGATGCTTATCTTCTGTTTTGGCATCAACTAAACTTATACTTGTTTAAAAAAAGCCCAACATGGATCCAGGTATTAATTGTATCATAGACAAGGTAGAGAGTGACAGGTTTAGCAAACCTATGGTGTGGATAGGGATCTACATCGCAATAGCTTCTGGTTTGTGCATCCTTGCCATGGCGGCCGATTTGTTGCATGGTTTCCGAAGTAAAAAATTTTGGTTTCCTTGCAAATATTTCTCTCTAAATGCCGCCTCTATCATGGTGATAACCGTCGCCATGAAACTGCCAGTTGATCTAAGTAGCCCGATGTCAGGTTACGCGGACCAAGCAGCCAAGGTAGGAAGTTTGGCATTCATGTGCACGTTGATGGCCAACTTAATGCCTTCTTTGGCGTCTATGGATGATAAGACACTGCTAGCAAACATAATAGGTTTGTGTATTCTCGTTATCACCATAATTGTGAATATATGCATTCAGATAAGTACTGGTGTTATTGGAGATAACTATTACGAGAATAGAGGTTTTTACTTTGGATTCAATATTGTTGCATTGATCAATACGGCTATGATCTTCTTTTTACTGATAATAATGATTTCTTCATCTATAACAATTCCAACCTCTAAGGAAGTTTTAGAATCCAAGTATCGAGCTACAAACAAAATATTTTCAACTGATCAACATCCACAATATGTCCAAATGTCTAGAGTAGAGAAGCTAAGACAACATGTGAGAAGATATTGGGTCATAGCAGAAACCGGTAGCCCACAATTTGGGATGGCTAGTAATCCATTATCCACTGCTTCTGGTGTAATTTGTGTGATGGTTTTAGTCATAAACTTCGTTACGGTGTTCTACACTCTGTTTGAACCTCGTGGCATTTTGGAACTACTACATTCTGGTAACTCACCATACAGGAATTCAACAATTTATATTTTAATAACACAGTCCATTGGAGTCATAGTGGGAATCATTGCTCCTATATGTAGATTTTTTTCAGTTTTTAGCTTCAAGTTTGGAACTAAATGGAATAGGAATTATTTCATGTTTTTTAAAGTAGAGAATTACTGGATCCAAAGGTTGCATGTGTGGAAACAAAACCCTATACCTTTTCCATCAAGAAATAAAAGATCAAGAAGTCTCGTCTATAATTCACGAAATATATTTCTAAGCTTTTCTATTGGATTTCAAAAGGTGATTATCATATTGTGCAAATTGATATGGCTCATAGTGACAGTATTACCAGTATTTGTGGTATATTGTTTTAGTTCACTCACAACCTCAAGAATTGATAATATAGATGAAGACCTTAGCAGGTACGTCTTACAAATTGACAATGAGAAAGAGCTTGCTGAAAAAACACTAAAGGGCATTTCAAAGTCTATGAATTCTTTCATATCAAAGGCTGAGAAGGAACAGAACAACAATCTTTTAGAGCTTCTTGATAAATTTACTGAATTCAAAGGACTACAGCTCTTCGACACTGATTATGTTCAATCTCTGCTTCCGGCTGAGTTTGTTAATAGTTGGAGCTTACCCATAGTTACCTTAACGTGTGTCGCTGTTTCCATCCCAAATGTTCGTAAGGACGTAGTTGAGAGCTTGTTAAGAAGTGTCGGTGAAGGCCTTTCATTCACCCATCTCGTGGAAGAAAGCCTCAATTGTTCAAGCGAGCATGTAAATATTCGAAAGGCCAGTATGTCCTTATGGCACGAGGTTGATTATAAACACAAGTGGCTGGACAATCATCTAGCAAACAATGTGCTAAATGGGAAAAGAGCAACAGAGATTGTTAAATGGTTTTCTGATACAGCTAAAGAAATTGTAACAAAAATCAAAGAAAGTACCGATGGAGAACTCGAGGAAAGCCGTACTAACAAGTTGATTGCTGCCAATTCAATGTACCGAATCACACAAACAATCTTGCTTAGGTTCCAAAGCAACACAGAACCGGTTACTAAAAAACAGTTGTTTTCCCATTTGAATGGCATGATTGCAGACATATTCTGTGCTTGCTTCACCAACCTACCGCGAGTCATAACAATGAGATGCCATGAAAGTGTGATAGAGAAAAGAGAGGCAAGTGTGAAGGTTGCAGCAAAACTTCTTGGTAAGACTACGAAGATAATAGAAAGACTAGAGAAATGTAACAAGGTACCAAGCATGGATGATGAGAACTTGGCATATATTGATGAGTGGCGTCTTTATATGAAACAATCTATTCCTTAAAGTACTTTCTCTAGCTTCATATTAGAAGGGTATATGTATATAGAATTCATATTTGGTTTGATTGAGTTATGCGTTCAGTAGATGTTGCATTGTATCTGTTTTTGCTTGCTAATTTGTCTATGTTTGGTTTAACTATTTCTTTTGCACCTCTTTGAAACGCAAGCAGCCAGCAGATTGTCTATCATTGAATTTTGTATTTTATTTCTTTCCTTTTTTTTTTGTCAGTGTAAACAATTTTGAATGTCTTTCATGTAATTGTTGATGTTTAGTATGTTTGTGAAATTTGTTTCCCATATCGAATCATTCAAACGACCAGTCCTTAAAACCAACTTTGACATGCAGTGCTTTTAATTACTGTTACACAAGAAAGAACACATGAGCATTATTGTTTAATGTGGTTAGGGTTGTGTGATTTTTATGAATCAGACTAGCTGAACTATCTCATATGCACTACTTATCATGACCAGGACCAGGATATAATTTATTGGAGCCGAATAAACACACACTTGATCTTTGCAGCTTTGAGAGGATATAATTTATTGGAGCTGAATAAAAAATTTTGGTTTCCTTGCAAATATTTCTCTCTAAATGCCGCCTCTATCATGGTGATAACCGTTGCCATGAAACTTCCAGTTGATCTAAGTAGTCCGATGCCGGGTTACGCGGACCAAGTAGCCAAGGTAGGAAGTTTGGCATTCATGTGCACGTTGATGGCCAACTTAATGCCTTCTTTGGCGTCTATGGATGACAAGACTCTGTTATCAAAAATATTGGGTTTGTGTATTCTCGTTATCACCATAATTGTGAATATATGCATTCAGATAAGTACTGGTGTTATTGGATATTCAAAATTTTTGCATTGATCAATATAGCTATGGTCTTCTTGCTACTAATAATAATGATTTCTTCATCTTTAACAATTCCAACCTCTAAGGAACTTTTAGAATCCAAGTATGGAGCTACAAACAAAATATTTTCAACTGATCAACCTCCGTAATATGTCCAAATGTCTAGAGTAGAGAAGCTAAGACAACATGTGAGAAGGTATTAGGTCATAGCAGAAACCGGTAGCCCTCAAATTGGGATGGCTAGTAATCCATTATCCACTGCTTCTGGTGTAATTTGTGTGATGATTTTAGTCATGAACTTGGTTACGGTGTTCCACACTCTATTTGAACCTGGTGGCATTTTGGAACTACTGCATTTTGGTAGATCGTCATACAAGTGGTCAACAACTGTCATTATTTTAACACAGTCCATTGGAGTCATGGTGGGAATCATTGATTCTATATGTAGATTGAAGAAACACGTACCTATACAGGTATATATTCCTACGATGATGATGAACGGTATCCAACCTCGTCTTCTCCGTCTTCAAGATCTAGATGTACGATAAGAGAAAAAGGGAAAGAAAGAGGGATGGAGGTGACTGCCAGGAGTTTCCTCCCATTACAGACACAGAAAGTGTGGTAGGCTTCAACATGTTCCCTAGGGTTAGAGGTGAACTGTAACACCCCGACGTGTTACGGGTCTCCTAAACGGGTCGGGTCGGACCCAACCACCCGATTGTGGAATAAAATAGTCAAGCTCGAATCTCGCGGCAAACCGGTTCAACCGAGTATAGAAATAATAATTATTAGATTATTATTATTTCGGTTAAACGCTCCTTACCTGTTAATTAGAACGCCGCCAAACGTTTTTATTTAAACTTTTATACTCGTTGCCAAATACCCGCGTTTCAGTAATTATCCCTGTGGCCAAATACCCTCTATTTTAATCCCTATTTAAACCCCTCTCTGCCTCTCCATTCTCGCTACTCTCTCTCTCTGCAGACTATATACACACACATATGAGTGTGAAGCTAGCCGGACCCCTCCCTCCGACCGCCGGAACCACCGCCGCCGGGCCACCAACCTCCGGACAGCCATGGCGGCTGTTGCCGCCTCTGTTGCTGCTCCGGTCATTGCTCCATCATCACTGCCGTCGTCTTCTTCTCCTTCTCCGGTCCACTTATCCGGCTGCCGCCCCTTTCTTCTCCGGTAAGAATTCCTTTCCCCTTTGTCTTCTGTTTCTGTTAGCCAACATCAGTCAATAACCCGATCTATTCCGGTTACAATCATTGAAGTTTCACTTTTGTTTATGAAACCCATTGTCATCAGTAAACCTCCGATCTGAAACAAGGACCCATTATTAAACCACTGTTATCGGATCAGATTTTGGATATAATACCTCTTCGGCTCTTGACTATCTCTCTGTCGCGTCTTTGTGGCCTTGACCGGACAGTCACCGGTTCATTGGGTGACTGTCGTGAGTTCGGGTAACCCATTGAGCCCAACCAGTAACCTTTATATTGTTCCTTTGGGATATGAATTCCAAGAACCTAGCGCTTGTTTCCGAACTGAACTCGTAATCGGCTCCTTCTGTTTTGTGTAGATGATAGCCTCAAATCCAATTGAACGGTTTGTAATTCACACACACACCGATGTGTGTGTGGTCTTGGATCCGGTCACCCTTATAAATATTCAACCCACTCAATCGGCTCTTCTTATCAACCACATATAGATTGGTTATTAATAATTACCTTTTTGATTATTAACCGATTTGGATTGTGATAGGTTGGAATCCGGAGATGAAGTCGAGTTGATAAACGAATTCCGGTCAACTTCCGGTCATGTCCCGTAATAAAAACGGTAAGATTCGGTTACTATTATATCCTAATAGTTGATTGGTTATAATCTAATAATCTATTGACTAATATAAGGATTTTGTGTGATTGCGAGGTACCGTTAACCGTATCGAGAAATAGAGTCGTTACCGAGTCGACTCAGTGACTCGGTCAACACCCGGAATAGAACCCGTTCCAAGGACTAGACGAGGATTATTATAATTATAAGAATTATATATATAATACGAAATAACGTACGGACTTGATAATAATAATAAGAGAATAATAAACATATATAAAATATATATGTTTATATATACAAGATTCGATATATAAAACGATATACTAAACTCGGGTTTAGAAGTGTCTAGAGTTCTTTTAGGTTCGCGTGCCAAGCTGTAATGGCCAGCTTTATTTCTTTTTGCCTAGGAAGACCAAACCCCGAGTTTAGGACTATCTAATATATATCAGATTCTATATATATATAAATTGTATATATGATATATATCCTAAGTATTACAATCTAACAAGTCTTACGCGTAAAACGTATCCATATATATAGAACATATAATTGTAATAAGAAGATTAGCTGAAGATTATAATGCAAATCGGTGAGTATCGTGAACTCCCCACTTTTACTGTTTTATTAAGTGTTTTTGGGGGAATACATGTCATTTGTTAAAACCAGAATTGCTTTACATAAAATGATTATTAAAGAAGTATGACGGGGACATAGAAACAACGAGGACAGTACTGGACGGTATCCGCCATTTCCTTTCTTGCACCAACTAGAGGACAGGAACCAGTCGATACAAGTATTTATCACAAACAGAGTGGTACCAATAGGAATGGCACGAACTATAATCGATATGATAGAATTGGGATATGATTGAATGGATGTATAATAGAGTTGGCTATATAGAATATATTTTCCCCTTCAGAATTACAAATGTAAAGCATGTTTATAAAAGAATGTTTATAAAAAAATGTTTATAAAAGAATGTTTTATATAAAAGAATTATAAATAAACGAACTGGCCATTCACTTTATAAAATACACGACCTCACCAACTTTATGTTGACAGAAACTATTTTTGACATGTGTTCAGGTAACCCAACAGAATGATGACGTGGATCCTGAAAGACTAAAGACTGTTATTATCCGAATTCCGCTGCGTAGCTCCGATCACCCGACCCGACGACCCGGCCACGTCAGGCAGGGTCGTTACATGAACCTCTTAAATAGGGAACTCATGGGCCACCATCACAGACCCTAAACCTAATGGGCACATAGCCCACTGGCACCAAGCCCAATTAGGGGGTTGCCTCCATAAAACCCTTTGCCCAGTAAGCTTAATACAAGCTACGTTACGATGGGCCTTGCTATTGGGTTAGTAATAAATAATATATTAGTATGAAAATAACACAAATAATATCGGGTGTTGACCGGCTTGACC
Organism: Ambrosia trifida; assembly: GCA_028751855.1. Classification (NCBI taxonomy): domain Eukaryota; kingdom Viridiplantae; phylum Streptophyta; class Magnoliopsida; order Asterales; family Asteraceae; genus Ambrosia; species Ambrosia trifida. The sequence goes on from CM054129.1 coordinate 132,210,224, forward strand.
GACCCGGGACGTACCTCATCATGTCCCCTAGTCTAGTATCATGATTAAGATGATGGTGCTAGACTAAAAGAAACTCGTAGTCCTATGGTGGATGTTGTCTCATCAAGTAGGTTATGATAGAATCAGGCGGCACCCGACAAATGTTTGGACAGTCAACTGTCTATCCGTGTTTTTTTATTTGTTTTTCAAGTAGGCGTATGGGTAGCATGCTAAACCGCCACGTTTTAGGGTGTCTTAAGGTTTGATGTGATGGTGGCTCTAAGATTTGATGCACTTGAGTATTTTCATTCTGACTACGAATGCGCAATCTGGATAATATAATACATCTTGCGCGCGTGATGTCTTTCATGTTGTTTGATATGATATAACTTGTGCACATTTGACGTGTCTTGTATTTGTTTAATTTATAGGTATTGCCTGGCTTGATTAGGGTTAACCCGTATCATACCTGGTCATGCCCCCCAGTCTGGTGTGATGGTCGACATTGAGCATGACGCCAGACTATAAATGTTGTCAAAGGAATGTGAAAAATTGGACTCATGAGTGAACAGAGAGAGGACCTAGAGGGTGGATTCCAATGGGTATGTTAGAAGAGTAGGAGAAAGATGAAGTGAGATTAACAAAGATTGAAGAGAAGTAGAATATTTGTGGTGTCCATTGGGTTTGGATGAAGATTATTATGAGTGGTTTTAGGGGCCTGACTCCATTAACATTGAGCATGAAGCGATCAACAACAACAATAATAAAGACCAATAAACATTGAATCGATCGAAGTTCTTGATACTGTAATCACTATCGATAAAGTTTTCTTGATTGAGATTAAGAGAGTAAAGCAGAAGGTTTATTGTGATGAGAGAGGCAATTGAAAAGAGGCGTTAGGGTTTTTTAGGTTAGCGTGATTTTTTTTTGTTAAAAAAAGGAAATACTTCAAAAACACCAAAAACACTCAATTATTAAGCCAAGTGGCACTCTCAAAGGGAGGTTGAGGCCTCCATTGCACGCCACGTCAGCATACCTATTTTCTTTTATATATATTATAATAGATATAGATTTGGAATTAAAGAAAATAATAAAATAGGAAAAAAAAACTTACAAAGTCGCAAAGAACCATAATCGAACCCAAGATGCCTAGTTTGGAAACAGGGACTTTCCCGCTGGAACACTCTGACCAAAAATGGGGGCCTTGTAGAATTGGGGGCCCAAAGCCCTAGCCTCAAAATAATTGGGCTTCAGCCGGGCCTGGATGTTGACGAATTATAAGTGTGTTTCTATAAAGCCTTTGATGGTGAGTACGGTTAAGACAAGTAAATAGAAGAAAAATAAAAAAATATGAAAGTTTTTTTTTTCAAAATACTTAAAACTTGTTGACGAACCAACCCGTTTTTATACGAGTCAACCCGAACTACGCTTGTTTTTAATATGAGTCAACCTGAACCCAACCCAATTTTTAAACGGGTCGTATTTGTCGACCCAAAAACTGTCTTTTTCGTGTCGAGTACGGTTCGTGTCAACATTTGTCGCACCTAGTGGTACCATTAACAAAATGATATTAGTGGCACAAAAATAAATGCCACTAAAGTACGTATCAAACAATTATGGCATACTTAAAGTATCACTAAAAATCAAAATTAGTGGCATAACATTTAAATGCCACTAAAAGTACGTGTTAAGCAAGTATGGCACACAAAATGTGTCACTAAAAACCTTATTAGTGTCACATACGCTAAATGCCATTAAAAATGTGTCACTAAATTAGTGGCACAAAAATAAATGCCACCAAAGTACGTATCAAACAATTATGGCATACTTAAAGTGTCACTAAAAATCAAAATTAGTGGCATAACATTTAAATGCCACTAAAAGTACGTGTTAAGCAAGTATGGCACACAAAAAGTGTCACTAAAAACCTTATTAGTGTCACATACCCTAAATGCCATTAAAAATGTGTGTCACTAAATGAAAATTTTTTTTTTGTAGTGTGTGAATCAGGCCCAACATATTATGGAATTACATCCGGCTCGGATTGCCCGGTGCATTATGGAATTGCGAGATTAATCTGTACCACACCTCGTTAACTGGTAGGAGTATAAAAGTTACCCTTATGATAGCAACATAATGATGGCAGACCGAGACGACGTTCGACAGACTGTTATATCCGAGTGTTATTCACTAGGTAGGATGGAACCTGAACTTCGTTTTGCCGGACCCATTATTTGTTATCATCGGATTACTTTTTTACCTATTGTGGGGGGTGGTTTGTGATAGCATGCAGGCTATGCACATTTGAGCAAGATGCGTGATCCAGATAGAGATCTAGTTTTGACATGTTGTCCAAAGTATTGACTTGAGCTTTTAGATGTGGTGCATAGCATAGCCAAATGTGTTGCGTGGCCTAATAATGTTGTAGCACGCATGATGATGCCTTATGGCGATGGGGTTGGCATATTCCAATTCTCAGACGGCGTAAAACACCTTGCTTGAGAAGCAAAGTGTTCTTAAAATTTCGTGGTGTGAATGAACGTTTGCTGACATATAAAGCGTTTTGCAACACGCGTGGCGTCATTAAACACGTGTATGAGTTATCAAGTGGCGTTATATGGTGTGTGGCACGAAATTCTCTTGTTCCAATACTATCATGGTGTAAACGGACTTTGGATTTGACTAACAAAGTGATTAATGCATTGAAAATTTTTCCTATCACACGTTGGCATGTGACGCGGTGACCAACAAGTCTTTATGATTACATATCTAAGTGATCAACAGATCGAGTCTTCACATATAACACTTCTTGAGTTGCGTGGCATTCCAGATACATGGGATGAGTCTTCCATCTAAGTGTGTTAGGGATTACGTGCCTGTGCCCACGTTCTCCGAGGTAAGGTAGGGTCCTTCCTAGTTCGGTCCCAACTTCCCTTGAGGTTGTACCCTACTGGCTTCGTTATCATGCATGACGTAATTTCCTACCTTAAAGGAGCATTCCAGGACACGTGTATTGTAGTATTTTTTTATTTTTTATTTTTTATTTTTTTTTTTTGAGGATTTGGTGTATTTGGTTGAGCTCACTCCTTCCCAACTCCTCTAGATTTTCTCTAAGCAGTTGGTTGTTATCGGTGTTAGGAATCAACAGGCGGGATGTATGAAGGTTATCGACGCATGCCTAGGGTGAAATGTCAAAATGGGGGGGGGGGGTTCCGATTGAATACGATAAAGTAAAGAAGCAGATTAATGATGCGTATTAAGCGTTAAATGATTTCGACTTGCCCACCATCTAGGAGCTTTCTATGAAGGTTGATGGCAAGGGCATATTAGCATTAAAGGAGATGCCAACATAACAGAATATACTGATTAGACACAAGTGCCCTATCAAGTGCCAAGTATAATGAAGCCCCTTTGCTTTATGTCGGTAGGCCCAGCTAGCTTAAGATGTCCTATGATTGTTCTTAATATACGTAATAATCATGATATCTTGTGGGTTCTCATCTTAGGAGAAACGGTAGAACTGAAACCGCTGATAGTAATTAGAGGTACCACTGTAGGTTGAAAGCCCATATGTATTACTAACAATATATATATATATATATTGTTACAATGTAGCATTTTTTTTCAAATGGGCGGCATTCCATGTTCACGGGATTGGCCTTCCGTCTAGGTGCGCCAATGTGTACGCGCTTATACTAAGGAATTCCGCTATGAGGTATGGGACTTCCCAGTTGGATCCTCGCTTTCCCTGGGGTTGTGCTTGGCTGGCTTCATTATCACACGACACGTATATCCAAATATACATGTGGCATTTATCAGACCATGGCATATAGCCTAGTGTAGGTGTGGCATATAGCCGAATATAGATTTGGCGTATAGCCTAGTTTAGGTATGGCATATAGCCGAATATATATATATATATAGATGAGTCGTATACCTGAATAAATATGCGGCGCACAACCAACTAGTGACTCGAGCCGTAGCAAAACTGCAGATGGTTAGCAACGTCGTGTTTTTAAGTCGTAGTGTTGCTATACCTTGCTAGTCCCCTAATTCAGTGCTGCTAAATTATATTAGTAGCATTGAACTTAAATAATATGTATTCAAAAGCAATAATGTAAGTACATATAAAAGTATACATGTTTAAGAATCTGTTAAACAAAGCATAAATGAACGTGAAAGAACGGTGAAACCTTTTGTTCTTGCCTGTTGTTTTGGGGGCTTTGACCCTTGGTTGTAAGTAATCCTGCTACCGCGTTCTTGGTTGAAGACCAATCTGCGCGTAAACTGATTGCTCGGACAGGTTGTCCGGATATGGTGGTCACGTCCATTAATAGTGGTGCCAGCTATGTCATGTTGTGCGAGTTGTACGGTTTAGTGCTGCAAAATAGTATTAGTGATTTTGAACAAATAAATTTGATAATAGATAATAGATGTGTAAACCAAAATGTTGGTGCCTGATTGCTTGGCTATATTTCTTCTATTTGATATGTAGCTTGTCAGGAAAACAAGTTTCCTAGAGGAGTCATTCAGTCGAGTGTATAGCATGCCAGATTGGTTTGTTTACAAGTGTATAGTGAGGCGGATTGGTCATCCGTTAAGCACAGAAGGAGAAAAATAGATCATTCCATAAGCGCGCAACACGATAGGTAGACCATCCGGTAAGCACAATGCGTATCTAAATGAGATGTTGTAATATGAGTCCTTTTGTCTTGATCTTCCCATGCCTTTCATATGTAGGCACCTTAAAATAATCTTCTGTCGCCAAGTCATGTACTGATGCATGTATGATGAAGTGTATGCTCCCGTGTGATATTTGTTACCATATCATATATTGCACGAGGTCAAGGGTGGCGTGGAAGCCGGTTGCACCAAGACGGGTGCCGCAAAAGTAGGTGACACGGAGACGGGTTGGCGCGAAGGCCTATTGCGCGGAGGCATGAAAGTGGTTGGCGTGAAAGCCGATCATGCATCGACGAGTAGTGCGAAGGTCCGTGGGGTGAAAGATTTGTGGATTGAACTCAAGTTTCATTTTTTTTGCCAACCTATATGCAAAGCTCAAGAGCAAACTTTACGATGGAATAGGAAGTATTTTAGCTTCAAGTTGGGCAGTAAATGGAATAGGAAGTATTTCATGTTTTTTAAAGTAGAGAAATACTTGATCCAAAAGTTGCATGCGTGGAAACAAAGCCCTGTACTTTTTCCATCAAGCAATCCAAGATCAAGAAGTTTCATCTATAATTCAAGAAATCTCTTTCTAAGCTTTTCCATTGGATTTCAAAAGGTGATTGTTATATTGTGCAAATTGATATGGCTCATAGTGACAGTAGTTCCAGTATTTGTGGTAAGTTGTTTCACTTCGCCCCATCACCTCAAGAACCGATGATATATATAAAGACCTTAGCAAGTACGCCTTGCAAATTGACGATGAGAAAGAGCTTGCTGAAAAAACACTAAAGGGCATTTCAAAATATATGAATTCTTTCATATTTAAGGCTGAGAAGCAGCAAAACAACAATCTTTTAGAGCTTCTTCGTAAATCTTTTGAATTCGAGGGAGTAAAGATATTTGACACTGATCATGTTCCATCTTCGCTTTCTGCTGAATTTGTAAATAGTTGGAGCTTACCGATAGTAACCTTAACTTGCATTGTTGTTTCCATCCATATATTCATAACGACGTAGCTGAGAGCTTGTTAAGAACTGTCAGTGAAGGTCTTTCGTTTCACCAATCTCGTGGAAGAAAGCCTCAATTGTTCAAGCAAGCATGTAAATATTCGAAAGGCCAGTATGTCTTTATGGCACGAGGTTGATTATAAACGCAAGTGGTTGGACAATCCTCTAGCAAACAATGCGTTTAAGGGGAAAGGAGCAACTGAGATTGTTAAATGGTTTTCTGATACAGCTAAAGAAATTGTAACAAAAATCAAAGAAAGTACCGATGGAGAACTCAAGGAAAACCCTCCTAACCAGTTGATTGCTGCCAATTCAATGTACCGAATCACACAAACAATCTTGCTTAGGTTCCAAAGCAACACAGAACCGGTCACTAAAAAACAGTTGTTTTCCCATTTAAATGGCATGATTGCATACATATTTTGTGCTTGCTTCACTAACCTACCGCGAGTCATAACAATGAGATGCCATGAAAGTGTGATAGAGAAAAGAGAGGCAAGTGTGAAGGTTGCAGCAAAACTTCTTGGTAAGACTACAAAGATAATAGAAAGGCTAGAGACATGTAACAAGGTACCAAGCATGGATGATGAGAAGTTGGCGTATATCGATGAGTGGCTGTCTTTATATGAAGCAATCTATTCCTTAAAGTACTTTCCCTAGCTTCATAGCACAAGGGTATGTGTATTAGAATTCATATTTGGTTTGATTGAGTTATCCATTCGGTAGATGTTGCATTGTATCTGTTTTTGCTTGCTAACTTGTCTATGTTTGGTTTTAACTATTTCTTTTGCACCTCTTTGAAATGTGATGCAGGCAAATTACCGAGCAGCCACGCAGATTGTCTATCATTGATGTTTGTATTTTATTTCTTTCCTTTTTTTTTTGCCAGTATAAACAATTTCGAATGTCTTTCATGTAACTCTTGATGTTTAGTATATTAGTGAAATTTGTTTCCCATATCAAATCGTTCAAGTGATCAGCCGACCAGTCCTTGAAACCAACTTTAATTGTTTAATATGGTCAGGGTTGTGTGATTTTGATGAATCAGACTAGATGAACTATCCATACGCATTGCTTATAATGACCAGGGTAATAAATTTATTGGCGCCAAATAAACACACAAACATACACTTGATCTTTGCAGATTTGAGAGAGCAAAACCAAATACTAATTTTATTCGAACACGCAAAATGAAGTTGTTTACACAGCTATTTATATCCTGCATGTGTCGGTTACAAGCCAACCGACACAACCATAAATGCGACAGTTTATAACAATCTTTGGTGGTGGTTTGGCGCCAACCCACTTTGTCTACAGACGGGTCTAATACCCCTGACATATAACATACATACTAAATAATGTTTTTGTTACATCATATCATAATTATATTTACAACTTCGTTAAACTTATTCCAACAAAATTAACACGAAGTTAATGTTTTACGATACCTAAGACATGAGGTTCATCGATACAAGAGGTCAATAATAGCGATTTATATGACAGTTCATCAGAGTCATTGTGGGCGCCATTGCTCCTATATGTACATGTTCAATGCCATGAAAGTGTGACAGAAAAAAGTACCAAGCATGGATGATGAGTAGAGCTGTAAACAAACCAAACGTTCGGTGAACAGTTCATAAACCGTTCGGCGGGAAGTTCGTTTGTGTCTGTTTGTTTAATAAATGAACGAACACAAACAAAAAATTCTGTTTGATTAACTAAACAAACAAACACGAACAAATGTCTCGTTTGTTCGATTGCGTTCGTGAACGTTCGGCAATGTGTTTGTTTACGTTCATTTATTTATATCCGTTAGTGTATGTTTGTTTAAGTTCGATCACTAGTTAAAACTTAGGATAATTATGAACTTTTGAATTAGAAATATCATGTATTCATGCCCATGCCTAAGTAATTTTAGATAATTATGTCTAAGTTTGTACAATTTGACTTATCGACATCATTTAGTAGATGTACTTTGTCTAACGGTTAATATTATTAACAATGTTTTTTTAGTTAGTTGCATATTAAATGTTTGTTTTTGTTTGTTTGTGTTCAAGACCCGTGTTCACGAACAGTTCGCAAACAACTTAATTTCTTAACAAACAAACACAAACATAGAATTATGTTCGTTAGTGTGTTCGTGAACGGTTCGTTTGTCCAATAAACCTTAACAAACAAACACGAACAAAGCCTTGTTCGTGTTTGTTTGGTTCGTTTACAGCCCTAATGATGAGAAGTTGGCATATATCAATGAGCGGCATCTTTACATGAACTATGAAGCAATCTATTCCATAAGGTACTTGCTAAGTTGTCTATGTTTGGTCTAACTATTTCTTTTGCACCTCTATGAAACGTGATGCAAGGGCGTAGGGCAAAGCATTGAGCAGCCACACAGATTATCCATCTAAGCTAGTAAAATCTTAGGTTAAAACTTAACAGTAATGTTACAAGGCATTATTCAAAAGAATGCCAGAACTCAGGATCTAAGGCTTGAGTGAAACCGCAATTGCACGTATAATATGAAACAAAAAGTAGAATCAAGTGTAGTGATCGACATATTTCAGGTACAATTATTAGTAGTAATAATAGACCATATTCTATGTTTCCAAACATAACACAATAAATGATACAAACTCAAAATGCTGCCCATCCAGCTGCAGTGCTTTTACTTTGAGTTGATCCAGAACCACTTATGGAAGGAAGATTCTTCTGCGTATATAGCAAAGTGTAAGTAACGAAACCTACGAATTTAGAGGTGGCAATATATGCGGGTAAATGGGTCAAACTTAGTACATGACATAGCGGGTCAATCTAGGTTGGGTAAACGGGTCATTTTTGAGTATATTGTTTTGTCCTTTTTTTATATAGTTTGTTATAATTATGATTGCAGACATATGATATTGTTATATAGTTTGATTTTAAAGGTTGTACGCCACATGAGAAATCGCACAAGCTAATTGGCCAAATCCAACCATTCATAAGTAAATGAGGTAAAAGCATAACTAAGCTAATTTGGCGAGTTTTCATTAATTGATAGGATTATCTGATACGTATTATCATGCTACCTAGAGATACTATCGGGCATGCATCTTCTCTTTTGTTTCCAAAAAGTACATATAAATGTAGATATCCACTATCAATCACATTCTGGTTACAAGAATGAAGACAGACACAAGGCAACTGTCATTTGATGATATATACAATGTTGCAGAAGGCGCTAGGCGGGCGGTGAGGTCCAGCCTAGGGACTAGTCGGGACTAGGCGGAATAGATATATACACATAATACTAAGAAATACTTAGAAATATAAAAAAAAATAATTAAAAAAAATTAAAAAAACCACCGCCTAGGCCCACCTAATGGCCAAAACGCCTAGTTCACCGACTAGGTCCTTATTCCTATATTGAGTCCCGCCTAGGCAGCCGCCTAGGCCGACTTTTACAACACTGGATATATATGATGCTTATGTATAGTTTACAGATAGGGATGAGCATATCGATCCCGATACCGTAAACACCGATACTGGTTCATTTCCGGAGAACGCTTCTACGACGGGTTAAAACTTAACACTCAAAAGTTGGAAAGGTTTTCAAAAGGGAAGGAGGCAAAGGGCAACTTCTAATGTACTTATTATGGGTGTTTTTGGCTAATTGGTTTATATTCATTTGTAAATATGTACTTTACAAGCATCTTTTAACATGCCAAGACTAAATTACAACCAATGAAGCGATGATGGATATACTGAATTCTATTCCTACTGATATAGTATGTGAAAACCCAAATTAAGAAGTGCAAGCTGTAATTAAGATTTAAAGAACACACTACAGAACATCAAATGATAAATATACCTCAATCTGAGAGAGATCAGTAAAAGCATCTGTAGAACTCCTTGCAGTTTCCTTGTGATTTGTAGACGCCATCCGAACAGCAGCAGGGTCGTTGGGAGGTGGTGGGATAAGTGACCGTGTTTTCCGAGTGTCGGCAGGTGGAGGAGCAAGGCCTAGCGGCTTAACTTTCTCGGTTTCAGAAGTTCTACTTTTTGTGGAGGTAATAGGTGGTGGAGCAAGGCTTAGTGGCTTAATCTTTTCAGACCCACTAGCACCGCCAGATAATCCAGCAGCCGAAAGCATCCCAGCTCCACTAGCAGGTTTGTTCTTTACGGTGATCCTAATTGTTTCACCTTCCTAAAATTGATAACAACTGAAATTAGCATTTACAGCAGTTGAAAAAAAAAAAAGAAACTGTCTTATGTTCAACTTAGACAATAATTTTAACGTTATTTTACTAATTTCTTGACAATAACGTTGAAAACGACGGATGGTTAATCATGCATCATGTGGTGGCGTTGATAGCCAAAAGACAAGGTGGTACATGCATCAATCGGGCTTGTCCCGATTGCTAAATGTTATGTGCCTTATGTCCAACGCTTGATACAAAACCACTATCGAGCCGAGGGTCTCACTAGAAGCAGCCTCTCTATTCCCACAGGGTAGAGGTAAGGCTGTCTACATCTTACCCTCCTTAGACCCTACCTTAGCTTTGCTATTGGTGGGATTAACCGAGTATGACGTCATGACGATGATGATGTCTTATGTTCAACTAAGGTTTTTAGCAACCTTTCTCAACTACTATCTTCTAAGCTTATCCCTATGGCACAATGTTCATACAAATATTTTTATATCCAGATAGGTGATATCATCACACTAAACCCTTGTCAATGTCACATACAAATGGTGATGTTACTAATTACTAGGATTAAACTTGACGATACCCTTGATTTTAAAAAAGGGACTCGGCTCTCCAATGCAATTTGATCCCAAACGCCATTCCACAATGCGCACATTCGTTATTAAAAAAAAAAAAAAAAAACTTAAGAGTAATTTATCAGATAATATCCTAACTTGTCAACTTCTAAACACTTAAATCTAAGATATTCTCATCTATAGTCAGATTTGTTCAATCGTACAATCAATCGTCTAATCTGTTCAAATACTCAAACCCATTACTCAATCGATACTCAGATTCATTCAATTACTAGTCAATTGCATAAGGCACCACATCACACACCAGATCGCATCAATCGCATCTCATCAAGTGCAGCGATGCGATCACATCACCACATTAAGCGCTCCCGATGCGCACATTTTAAAACGAACACCATACCGCCCAATTAACCTAACTTATTCGCATACACAACTAAATTCACTACTGCAAACAACAACAACAGATTAACAATACCTTCAATCTATGATTAACAGCAGGATGAATACTAATCCCACTCTCATCCCTCTCCTTTCCATCCTCCATCTCCTTCTCACTCTCTCTTTTCACATACTTCTCGTGATCCGACAACGCCACATTAAAATCAAACGCCTCATTCCGTTCCGTAAACCCTAGCCCAATAAACGCATGTTTCCCCGCCCCATCCTCAATCTTCAACACAAAATACCTCGACGAATCAAGCACTGGCTCCACAGCACTCTCCCTCTGTCCTGGATGCACAAAACACGCTGCAAACAAATCACCTGAATTCGGATCCTCTAACCGAATATCACACCGATTATTACACGACACTACACGCAATCTCCCTGACCAGATCTTGTCCGATTGAAGCCACTCGCCGCATTTGTAACCGCCGCTCGTTGATCGAGGAGGGATTTTGAAGACGGAGACCTCTCGGACTACGAGTAATGTGTGCTCGAAGGCTTCTTCTTCTTCTAACTCGAACGACATCGTTTTTGGATCTGTAGATCTGTGTGTTTTTATTAATGGTTTAAGGGTTTGGAACTGTAAAGAGTGATGGATTGGTTTTTGAAGATGAATTGAATCTACAGCAGAGTAAGATTGAAGAATATGGGTTTATTGATAGATTTTGGGTGGTGGGTCAATACAAGTTTGGATTGATATGGGTTAAGATGGGTTTATCATCCTATATTCCCTCTGTAGACGAGCCATGTCCTGTTTCGTAAAAAAAATTTGTTTGGATAAATTTGGCGAACACGTCTTTCACTGTAAGACCCTATGTAATTGAGCGCTATTTTAGGCGTGAATGCTAACATAGCGCTCCCAACACCATTACAGGGGGCGCTATGTGCAAAAAAAGATGGGATAGCGTTATAAATATAACGCCTGTGCACAAAAACAATCAACCAATCAGAACTTGCCACCTAAGATCATCTCCCCTTTTCATATTATTTTATTATTTTTTTTAATTTAAAAGATATAATAAAATTTTATTTAGGGGCGTTAATTTTTTCCCCACCACTACACCCCATTTTCACTTCAAGCCCCATGCTGACTCAGCTGTCACGTGGACCAATAAAAAACAGGGGCTTTATGTTTTTCCCTTCCCCACTACACATGGTCTAAGAAGTCGGGGTTTAAATACCGCCATGACCTGGTTAGGGATGTCATATGGGATGTGCTGAGGAGAGTTGGGATTTCTGCTAATAAAGAAGCCCCCGTGAATTTTTTGTCAAACCTGCTAGAAGGAAGGTCCACCCTGTGCCCGATGGATGCCTTTGTGTTTGGTTGGGCAGGCAGTAAACATGCATGTATAGACTTTACTGGGTTGTCCCCTTTGGTGGGACTTCAGGACACAGGGTTTGTGGCAGGGAAATCGGTTTTGAAGGCGGAGGCTAAAAAGGTGGGCAAACATGAAATAGCATGCTTGAAGAATCAACACGTGTTTGTGCCATTTACTTTTGATACATTTGGATCCTTTGCCCTTAAGGCAACTCGATTCCCGGATCAGGTGCAAAAGATCGTACACAGTAATTCTTCGTCCTCTAAGAACCAAGGTTTTATTTTTTGTAGGGTATGATTTGCTATTCAAAAGGGGGTTGCGGCGCAACATGTTGTCCGTTTACATGTCATCCTCTTGTAATTTGTTACGGGTTTAATGAAAAAAAAAAGATAGGTTTTAGTTGAAATGGGTTGGGTTTAAATTCGGATTCTAACACGTGGGGTAAAATACTAAATCTAATCGAAATAACTCATTAACTTATTTAGCTTATACTATAGGTGAGCAAATCGGTTTTTTTTTTGCCGAACCGGTTTCGGTTCCAAACCGGTTCGCAAAAGTACCGGTTCCTGGCCCGAACCGGTTTCGGTTCCAAACCGGTTCGGTTTTGGACCGGTTTTGTCGATTCGTAAGACCGGTTTTGGTTCGGTTTCAGTTTCGGTTTGTTTCGGTTTCAGTTCTTAATCGGTTTTTTCGCGCACTTTTTAAAATCGTATAAATTACATAAAATTTAACTTTTAATAACTTTTAGGGTTTTTTAAAGAAGGAAATTGAATATTAATACAAAAAACAAAGTTTTATTTGTGTTTATGGCCAAAAAAAATGTATTTTTCTTAAACCGGTTTCGGTTTTTTATCGGCTTCGGCCGGTTTTTAGCGATACCAGTTTCGGTTCGGTTTCGGTTTCTTTTGACCGGTTTTTCCGTCGGTTTTAGGCCGGTTTTCGGTTTGAGATTTTTTTAGTACCGGTTTTCACCGGTTTCGGTTTGGGTCGGTTTTACCGGTTTCGGTTCCCGAACCGGTTTTTTTTGCTCACCTCTAGCTTATACTCAATTAAAAATCTAATTTAAAAAAAAAGTAACAAATAAACTACTGAATGGAACGGAAGAATTGGTATGTAGAATTAAGAGTAAATTGCCAAAATGGCCCCTCAGGTTTGGCCCAGATTGCTTGTTTGGGCAGTTATCTTTTTTTTCTGCCAAAAGCACCCCTCAAAGTTCGAAAATTGACATTTTGGCCCATATTTAACAGATTTTCTGACGAAGAAAAAAAACTCAGTTAAGTGGGAGGGGCATTTTCGTCCTTTCGTGTTATAACGTTTAAAAACCCCATTTAAAACCCATCTTCTTCATCTTCAGACCTTCTTCATCACTACCCTTTCAATTCAAACCTGATTCCCAAATCCTACATACCCTAATTCCCAAATCCTACAAACCCTAATTCCCAAATCATACCTAGACGATGGTATTCTGCAAATGTGGAGCTCCTACTATCATACGTGTGTCTTCCACCTCTGCAAACCCTGGTAGACGGTTTTTCTGCTGCAACCGGTTGAAGGGGAGGAGCTGTGGTTTTGTTTGTTGGGCTGAACTACCGTTGGGTCAGATTCCTAGTACTATCAATGATGGTGAAGAGACTGAAAAACTGAGAGTTAAGAACACAGCCTTGCAGACCTTAGTTGGGACACTTAAATCTGAGAATAAGAAGCTGAAAACTTATCTATGGATGACTTGGTTTGGAATCATCATGTATTTTATCATGTTTTAGTTCAATGTATGTCGTTTTGTAATGTTAAAAACTCAATGTATGTTGTTTCTTATTGTAATGATAATGTTTGTAATGACCAAGAACAATGTGTTTAATGAAAACATTGAAAAGTTCATACTTAAAGTAGTGAGTACATAACCAGACAGAAACATACAAAATAAAGTTCATACTAAAAGTAGTCTAGTGCATACATGAAATAGATAAGCCTAAGTCAGGAAACATAACCTACAACAACCAACAAGCCTACTTCCAACGACAATCATCATCCGAACAGTAGTCCGAATCTGTTCCATGCTCTCCTTCATAAGGATCATGGTAATAAGCATCCTCATCTGGGCTGTCATAATTCCAGGCATACTTTAACACCTCTGGGTCATAGTCTCTACATGGGTCAAGCTCCTCTTCTTCAACCGGTTCTTGAACTGCCTTCCCTTTAGCCTTTTCATCAACCTTTGTAACATTATGGTACCAATCATACTGGTGTGGGCTGTCATAATTCCAGGCATTCTTTAATACCTCTGGGTCATAGTCTCTACATGGGTCAAACTCCTCTTCTTCTTGAACTGCCTTCCCTTTAGCCTTTGCATCAACCTTTGTAAGTTGTTTAAAATTATCTTCAACCAACTCTTGAACCACCTTTTCATCATCCGTTGTATCATACTCTTGATCATCAACCTCTTCATACAGTACTCCCGTATAAATTCTAGACAGGTGATAATGGGTTTATCCCTGCCTAGGATCAACTGCCTGTTGAACACCTCACATAGGTTGTTCAACAGGATATCACTCTTTGGCCTCTCTGAAACATAAACATTCATTGTTACAATTAAAATATGTCAAATGCATTCAATGAAAAGAAACATAAACAAGTGTTGTTACCACTAAAAAAAGCTCTGCACCAGTGTTTGACTGGAATACCCTTCAAGTATGCATACATTGCCTTGTCTTCTTTCAGGATTGCTTCCATCATCCTTTCATGTTTAATAGGTGTGGTTGCACTAGCTGCATTCCACAACAAGTTTTTGTAGATATCACCCCTCCACCTAGGCTTCATATTTTCATATATATGTCTCAGACAAAATCTATGCTCAGCACTAGGATACACCTTTTCAACTGCAGGAATGAGACCCTGCAATTACAAACAAAAAAGTGAGCATACAGTTGACTTAGCATACAGAAAACTTAGCTATATTACATACCTTTTGTCGATCACTGATGAATGTGAAGTTGCTGTTTGATGCCAAATCCAAATCATCTCCTAATAACTCTAGAAACCATGTCCAACTTGTTGTTGTTTCTGCCTCAACCACAGCATATGCCACTGGGTATATCCCATTGTTGGCATCAACAGATACTGCAGTTAAGATCTGTCCTGGAAAAGGGCCTTTTAAGAAACAGCCATCAAGCCCTAGTATGTCTCTCCCCCCAGCTTTAAAACCCTGTTTTAATGGCCCTAAGCAGACATAGATTCTCCTGAATTGCCTTGTGGGGCTGCTAGGGTTAGGTTCACTCTCAACATCAATCTTAACAGTAGTACCTGGATTAGCTCTCATCAACTCAGCACCATAATCCCTTAGCTGTCCATATTGGGCACTGTAATCACCATTAAGCTTAGCAGTTGCTATTGCCTTAGCCCTGAAGATCTGATTACCTGTTACCTGAACTTGGTATTTGTTCACCATGATTTCCTGGAGTGATTTGATCCTAATTTCTGGATTTGTCCGAAGAATCTTCTCAATCTTTCTTGCAAGCCAACTTACTGTGCACAAATTAACATCCCTTGTTTGGATGCATTCATGCTTCTTGTGAAGTGTGACAATAATCCATGTGCCCTGTTCTTTCAGATTTGAGGCATGCAAAACCCAAGGACATGTGGGTTCCTCGTTACTTTTAGAAGTTTGTCCCCCTTTATCTTCAACTACCACCAATTCTTTACAAATCTGGGACCCACTATCTGTAACCGGGGTGCTTTTCCCACATGACCTAGTCTTTAAACCACTTGAATTTACCACTTTGTCCTTCTTCTTTGACTTAGTCTTTACACCACTTGAATTTCCAACATTATCCCCTTGTGCCATAGGTTTTACACTCCTAGGATTCAGACCATTACAAACCACCCTAAATCTCCTTGCTTCATTTCTTACTATATGCAGCTGCCTCCTAGTCTTTATTGCATAATCCTTCACCATATTCTTAATGGTTTTTTTATCAGGAAAACATTGACCAAGTGAGAATGGACAATCTGGACTCCCCTCTAAACCAAAAGCTTTTCTTTCCCTCCTTTTTCTCCTACAAACCCTATTAGCTCTCTGCAAAGTGTTGCTCTCTTCTTCATCACTAAAACTATCAAAATTATCTAAGTCTATATCAATGTCTTCCTCAAGTGGGTCAACATTTTCATCATCACTAGCATTAAAGTCAACAGCAGCCTTATATTCATCCATGTTAACCTGAATATCATCATCTGCATTGTCCTCATCAACTATGAAGTCTCTATCCTCCCCATCATGACACTCATTATTACCCTCATCACTACCCTCATCACTAGCCTCATCACTACCCTCATCACTACCCTCATCACTACCCTCATCACCAGGAAAATAATCACCATCATCTGGATCAGGGTTTACATGAGTACCCTGTTTCCCCTTGTTCTTCCTAATGGCCACAAGTCTTCTACCACATTCTTTAAGTAAATAAGAACCACTACTATCACTGCCCTCACCACCCTCATCACCCTCACCACCCTCACCACCCTCATCACCCTCACCACCCTCATCCATACCATCATCAAGACCCTGATAAAAGTTTTCCTCGTGTATGACACATGTTTCAGTAGGATCAGGCTGTGTTGCCTGGGTTATGACACCTAAATCACTAGGATTAGGTTGTGTTTGATTACTTGAATTGGAAGAGGTTAGAATTGGTTGAACATAAATTTCTATCAGCCTATGTTTTACAGAAGCTTTGAACATTCTGTTATAATCATTTTCATCGTTCAATGTTCTTAACCCAAAGTCTAAATCCTCACCTGGAACTTTAAAATAATACCTAAAAATGGAAATATCCTCTTCTGAATAACCAAGTTCTAATACCATATCATTCAGCATTGTAGAAAGATTACGATCAACATAATCAATATATGCGATTTTACCTCCCACATATGTGCTGTCTGGAAAATTAGTCAGCTCACCACCATAATGCAATTCCACTGAAAAAAACTGATGATTTTCACCTGAAAAAAAAAAGAAAAATATTATTCATCATGTTCAGCAGAGGTGATCATGACAAACCAGCAGTAAGCAACAATAACTTACGGTATTCAAGCAGAGGATTGAAATCAGCACCCTTGTCTCGAAACCGCCACATTATTGAGCAAGACGAAGACGAAGAACGTGGAAGACGATGGTGGAAGACGAGGTAAAATGGAAGACGAGGTAAGAGGTGAATAGCTAGGGTTAAAATGACTGATAAGTGAAACAAAAGGGGTTTTTAAACGTTATAACACGAAAGGACGAAAATGCCCCTCCCACTTAACTGAGTTTTTTTTCTTCGTCAGAAAGTCTGTTAAATATGGGCCAAAATGGCAATTTTCGAACTTTGAGGGGTGCTTTTGGCAGAAAAAAAAGATAACTGCCCAAACAAGCAATCTGGGCCAAACCTGAGGGGCCATTTTGGCAATTAACTCGTAGAATTAACTTCACACCATTGACCTTGTCGGACAATGGATGTCTTCGCCTGAGCCGGACCTGGACACTGCCTCTTCCTTACCGGAGCAGGTATGTTTATTTTCCTTTTTCACTTTCAATGACTATCAATTTGTACTAAGGATGGGAAATGTAGCAACCGAACCTATCAAAGGAATTGGAAAAGTTAGACTTGTTTTTACTTCTGGAAAACAATTAGTATTGGATTATGTTTTGTATGTACCGGGGATTCGAAAGAATCTCTTATCTGGGATTGTATTAAATAATTGTGGTTACAAACAGGTCATTGAGTCGGATAAATTTATCTGATCTCGACATGGAGTATTTGTTGGATTTGGACATTTATGTAACAGTATGTTTAAACTTAATATCAATGTCCCGTTTGTTGTTGAATCTGTTTGTATGGCTTCTTCATATTCTAGTAAAGTCAAGAATGATTCCTATTTGTGGCATGCTAGACTTGGTCATGTTAATTATTACAAGATGAAAGATATGTCGAAAATAAGCCTTATACCTGCCTCTGACATGCAAAATCTTTACTATATTAAAATACATCTCTTTGGGATAAAAGTGTCATTTCAACGTGAGATTAAGACACGCGATATAAAGGCGAGATTAAGACGCGATATGCATCAATTTCTCCTTAAACGATATTATGGCCTCTTCTCCTAGACTCTTGGTGAAGCCATAACCAATGAAATTTATGACCACAATTAAACGATTAGTTAATGTCATTAAATTACAACTTTCCATTGCATATTAACATGATAATCATTTTAAGTTAAGTGAATAACTTACATTCAAGATCTCAATTCCCAAACATGTGCTACTTTGAAAATTGTTTGGTGCTTAAACTAATATTTGATTTTTTGTTAGTAAAGTTTTAGGATGTGAAGCTTGTGTTGGAGGGGCAATCTAAATCAAGTGATAAGCACCCACTGAGGCTCATTTGGCATGTTATTGGATGCACATGTGTTTTAAGGAATGTGTTTAGTATTGCTTTTGGCTCATGAGATGTTTCTTTGGTCAGATTAGAGTGTATCAAGTTTACAAAAAATTAAACATTATGTTATTGCAGTTAATTTGCTTTTGGAACAAGAAAATGGGAGGTACTTCCTTTCTTTCTTTTTATTTATGCAGTGAACTTTCGTGATACCTCGGGTTCATCTTTCCATTTCCAAAGTGGTCGTGTTAATATAATGTTGGCATGGTAAAATATATGTTAACCGATCATATGCATAAGATTAACTATTAAATTTTCTTAAATGGGTCATGGGTAATTTTATTGAATTGGTCAAATGGGTAATTTTATTGAAGGGGTCAAGTTGATCAATTTTATTGATTTCCGCAACAACAGAACCCAACAAAAAAAAACTAGTAATTTCTATTGAATGAGTCAGGGTGGCTTGATTCACCACACCACGTAGGGATGTTATTATTAATTCTTTCAAGTAATTTAGAACCTAACAAAAACCAAAACAATTGATAAACAAACAAATAATGAGTATAACACTATAAATTGTCGACTCCGCCGCAACGTGCGGGTTCTCACTAGTTGTAATAAATGTCATGCATGTAAATTGACTAAAATTACTAGAAAACCATTTAAAAATGTTAAAAGGGATTCTAAGGTATTATAATTGATTCACTCTGATTTATGTGATGAAATAAAAAGTATGTGGTTACCTTTATTGATGATGCAACTAGATTTTGTAATGTCTATTTATTGTATTCAAAGGATGAAGCTCTTGATAAATTTTAAGTTTATAAACAAAAGGTTGAGCTTCACAGAAGTGGTTTGATTAAAAACCTCCGTACTTATAGAGGTGGGGAGTATTATGATCCGGTATATTTTCAGTCTACTGGTATAATACATCAAACCACTGCTCCTTATACACCACAACAAAACGGTGTGGCTGAAAGGAAGAACAGGACATTGAAAGAAACGGTTAATTCCATATTGTCCTATTCTGGTTTAAGTGATGGATTTTAGGGTGAGGCTATGTTAACAGCCTGCTACTTATTGAACCGAGATCCTAATAAAAGGAATAAGGTGACCCTGTATGAACTTTGGTACAAAAAGGCACCAGAATTGAGTTATCTCAAAGTTTGGAGATGCAGAGCTGTTGTGAGGCTTACTGAGCCTAAAATGAGTACCATAGGTGAAAGAGGCATTGATTGCGTATTTATTGGATATGCTGAACATTCCCCCGTTTATAGGTTCTATGTCATTATGTTCATTCTGTCATTGAGTCAAGAGATGCTGATTTTGGGAATGAGGATAGATTTTCTCCTGTACCTAAAAGAGGTTGGAAGAAAAAAGAATGAATATGAAAGAAGAGTTTCGTGTTGAATCAAGAATTTTCTTTTTCAAGGGTCGGGGGTACACGGGTGAAGTTCACATTTTAAGACATTAGATTGATTAGAAAGGTTTTGATATAGATGATGTAATTGACAAGTTTATAAAAACCGAAACATCATAGAGAGTAGAAACTTTAATGAATTTCTATTATTTACTTTTAATATCGAGACATGTTTTTTTATTACTTATTTTCATTTTAATTTGATTTTTGCAATTTTTTATGTGACCCGATTCGGAGCGCTTAACCGGACTGAACATAAATAACTAAAACTTTGTGATAGACAATTGGGCATCCGTTCATTGAAAATTTTCGAACCGTAGGAAAAAAAAAATCTGCCTACTCCCATGATTGGAATTATTTGTTTCGATAAAAGGTATAAAATTTGGTTCACCCCGCGGATCTAGGCCACAAAATCAGTAGTAACGTTTTTCATTTTTTTCATTTTAGTAGCAACGTTTTCTAAATTTCGTAAAAAAAAACTAAATTTTCCACTACGCGCGCGAAGTTGAGTTGCAACGTCCGCAACCCCTCCCTTTATGGTATGTCCGCCCCTGGTTCACCCTCTATATTGTTACCATGGCTACTGACAACGGTGGAGGTGGCCGCGACGATGAGAATGTTAGGTCTCAATAGCGGGCTGTGGAGACAAAAACGGTTAAGCTGGTGGAGACAAAATAATAATACCAGGTAGTGCTAACCTATTAAGACTTTTTTAAGTTGAAAAATCGTATTCTAATGTTAAGTGAAACCTAATTTATTTGATGTGTGATGTGAGGTGACCAAAATAAACCCATACACACATTTTTTCTACCATAACCAATTCATTATTCGAAAAATGAATCATGATTCCCACATATACTCATGAGTCACGTAACTAATGATAGATAGACCACATGTGAATGATGCACTTTTGATCAAATGAAGCGGCCGATACCGACAAAATTTGGATGAGCTATGGAAGAAAGTGATAAAGGTTTGTCATAAAACCCGAATCCAATATTTATCTTTGCCGTGTAACAAACATCTTAGAGGCTGTTGGAGGTATATAGTTAAAACGGCTGATGAATGCAAGATAGATGCGAGGTCTATTGTTTGGAACTTTTGGGCAGAAGTTTTGACAGGATGTTTGGATGGGTGATAGTCCTTTGTCTGAAAAATGGTTGGCCCTATTTATCGAGGAGACGAAGAAATTTGCTTATGTGGTTGATAAAATATAGTGGGTTGGGAATCAATGGAACTTCGTTGCGCATGGCCTCATCAGGCCTTTGAACAGAGAAGTACAAAATGATATGTCAAATATGGAAGCTCTTTTGTTGTCATTGACTAGAAAAAATGGTTCGGATAAAAGGAAATGGGTTGATAAAGGTATAGAGCAATGTACGGTTAAAGACATAAAGAAGAAGATAAAGAATAATGGGGATATTGGCGATGGGTTTGTGTTTCCTTGGACGGGTAGGGTTCCACTTAAATGTAATATTTTAGTTTGGCGTATCGATATGAGTCGGGTTCTTACAAAATGGGAGTTGAGCAAAAGAAATGTCCAAGTAGGTGATCTTCATTGTGTTCTTTGCGATTGGAGTTTTGAAACGGTGGAGCATCTGTTTTCAAGTTGTAGGCTCGCGTAGGAGGTTTGGATGGCGGTAGGTTCGTGGTGTGGTCTAACCCCAATGTTGGTGTTTGGTATACGGGGCCCGGTAGAAGTGGCTAAAGATGTGAATTGGAACAAATGGAAGAAAACACTTATTCAAGGCGTGTTTATAATTTCATGTTGGTACATTTGGGAGGCGAGGAATCATAAAATCTTTAAAAGTAAAAGTTACTCTGCTAGATATATAGTTTTCAACATCAAGAGTTTGTCTTTCTTTTGGTTACAAAATAGGTCCAAGTATAGGTCGATTTTGTTGGAAGACCGGTGTACGTCCCCTGTATATATGCTGTAATTGTGTTTGGCGGTCTTCGCTTTGAGGACTCGGTCGTGGTGGTTTGAATGAAAGTTAAAAATTAAAAAAAAGAAAGATAGACCACAAGTAGTTGAAACCATATTAGGCGTGGAAGGGGCAATTCACACCCCATTTCACTTGTGCACACCGCTCCCCTCCTTGTGAAATGGGTGTGGAACTCAATGGCGTGAATTATTTCACGCTTGTGAACTTTGTGCTTTGGCCAATCACAATCCTTCCTTTCCAATATTATTTGTTTTAATATTCAAAATAAAAAATAAAAAATTAGGTAATGATCGGAAAGGGCATTGTGGGGCTTAAAACCACTACACTTTTTTTTAATTTCAAGCTACATATGGGACCCACATGTCACACGTCACTCAATGTCCTATGATGAGGCTTGAAATTTCAAGCCCAATACACATGATCTAAGGGTAGTCACTTAACTTACTGGTTTTCATCGAAGTGTGACCTAAATAGATCCAAATCAACTTTTTAGTAGTTTCAGTTAATTACATAAGTTTTTTTAAGTCAAATCCAAAACGAAAATGTCATGTTCCAATAAAATGAGAAAATCATACCATAATACCTAGTACAAAAATTTTCTAGGTTGAGCTAGGATTTTGTTATTGGATCTACCCGGTGATCGAGCTTTTGTTGGTCGTTGGTCTTGAAAATAAGTAAAAGAAAGTAGAACATAATTCGGGTTTACATTAATTCCAATGGGCCAATTAAAAAGTGATGGGCCAATAATTATTAGGTTGGAGGTAAAAGCCCATGGAGGCCAACGAGAGAGAACAAAGGTGGCGGTGAATTTAGAGAGTGACACAACTACCACAGGAAACGACTAACCGAGAGGAGCCGTCAACTTCATGATCCTAGTTTAGACTAAGGTTATTGTTTTTGTTATCTTTATTATGAATTAGGTCACTCTATGAATCACGATGAGACAACGACAATTTATGAAGAAACAACGGGCCGGTATAACCTATTCGAAAAGTGGATAGGTTTGGTTTGATACTCGTGTTTGCTCAAGGTATAATCCTTCGCTCACGCTAATGGCAAAACCAAAACCCTAGGAGATGAGAAAGAGTGTAACGTGTGTGATGAGAGTGAATACACAAGAATATAAGTGGTCCGGTCTAGAACGACCTACGTCCACTGAAAAAGAGAGAAATATTATTACTCGGAAATAATACAAGGTGATTATAAGTATCTTCTCTCTATGTTAATCCTTGCATGAAGTGAATGATCGACCCTTTTCGAAGGAGAGGACGTCTCCTTTTTATAGGGAAAGGCATGGGCCAAACTTTTGCTTTGGTTAAAAACTTATGTGTTATATTGGGTTGGATCAATAAGTAAAAATTACATGCTTATTAATAATTTGATCACCGTGCGCCTCATCAATTTTGGTTTAAGAACAAGCATTTGACGCCCAAGGTTGCGTAAGTAAACAAGTGTTGGGACCATCTTTTTTTATTTTAAAGTTAATTAATAAAAACTTCTAGCACGATCTTTTCATGTTCAATCTAGAATCATGTGTAAGTTTTAAATTTTTGTTACATGCAAAGAGAGAGAGTAGAGAAGAAAAAAACGACGGTGTATTATTTATTTTTTTCTTGAAAGACTAAGTTCTCTTTATTTTTATCTTACTCAAGATTTAATCCTGAATGTTTCACTAATTAAAGAGGCTTTTACTTTTATTACTGGGCTTCAACCGACGTGGCTGTGTATTATTTAATTACTTTATCGTAGTATACATATCACATATGTCAAAAATTGCGTCTCTTAACTACATAATCCACATTATAAAAGTTTGGTTACCTGCAAAACTGAGTCAACACGGCTGAAACATAGACCATTCAATGCGTGGCCAAATTATCTTCATCATCATATTAAAGATTTGCTTACTCTTATCCTTTTAGAGATTTTTGAAATGTCGGTACGTCCTATATATATGATTAGATGAAAATTAAGTTCATTTTCTTGATTGAAAATTAACTTGAGTTTTTTTTTTTAATGAAACAAAATTACAACCTCTTTAACAAGGGGTATTTATATTCAATAAAAAACTCAATCCGACATTAATAATAAGTAGGTAATATTTCAAGAGTTATATAGTTTATACGTGTATAATAAAAAGATATCATCTTTATGAAATTTTTTTCTTAAACATTAAAAAATAGTCATCAAGCATGTCTATATTTTAGTTAGAAGATTTGGTTTCCAGCTTTTCAAAAGTATATGGATGTTCGTTATGGTTTGCACTTTGTAACACAATTTGTCTCTAACAAACAAATATAAACTATAAAGGTTTCAGTATGTTAAGTTTAGGTTAAATGTGTTACAAAATCCAAACAGTAGGAATCATCCATACATTTTTGGTAAAGTTGGAGAACAAATGCATTACAAAATGCAAAAAACTAAGACCAATCATGTACTTATAGAAAGCTAAGGATTAAATATAAAATTTTAAGTAACTCACAGGACCATCCATGTGGCCGGATAACTACTAAAATCTTGCATGTGAATAACATTGCGACACAATATGAGTTTTTCTTAAGTATTAGTAAAACGCAAAAGGTATAGGTTTTACACAACTGTATTCGTCAATTTGTTTATGAAACAAGATCTATCACTAAAAACTTTCCTTGTCACCACAAATATAAACATGTGGCATGTTAAAGAATAGAACAAATTAACATGAATGAAGGTATGTCGATATTCGTTCATTTAATTTGAATCATTTGCATAATTAGTGGGTTTATGATTTTACAAATTATATTTGGGGGGTATTGGGGGAAAAAACTAAAAATGGTGAACCCTCCTTATGAATTGGCGGTATCAAATTAAATCTCTGCAGGAACACAGTGATGCCGCCAAATGGTATTTTGTATTCATAGATGCCGCCAATTGGGAGTGTGTAGTCACCTATTGATACCGCCAATCCATACCCTCTCTTTATTGATACCGCCAATTGAGAGTTTGTAGTCACTTGATACCGCTAATTGGTGTAGTGGCTTCTTCAATGTTGTCGTCAAGAACCCTCCAATCCAAATTGAGGCATTGATGCCGCCAAATGGTTGGGCGGATTCATGGTTCGAGACCTGCATTTTTGCAGGCTATAAACACACTCACAAAAGACTCTAGCATTGCATGCAATGGTCTTGTGTTTTGCAGGTGATTTGATAGGCAAATAGTGTCTTTAAGAGTGCAAGAGTGAGCCTTTGGGGGTTATAAAATGGAGGGTGAGGTGAAGAAGGAGCACCACCCACATCCATTTCCACACCATCACCATTACAATCTCCATCTGAAACCTTTGAAATTTATAAAAAAATCATACCAAGCAAATTCCTACCACCATGAATCAAAACATAAACTTACACCCTGGTCCCCTAAGCAACGATGTGTTGTATCTGCGTGATCGACATCGTTCCTTTCACATTTTCGTAAACGATGAAAACTCCAATGAGCCCATTATGGTAAAACGTAGCGATAGAAGCATATGGCGGGCACTTCGTGACAACCCTGTTGTAGGACGGGTTCGTAACCTTGTCGATGCCGCAGGGTTTGGTGGCCTTATAGATTGTGGTTATCGATACGTTGACCACTCCTTAATAACAGCTTTGGTGGAACGATGGAGGCCCGAAACTCACACGTTCCACCTACCATTTGGTGAAGCTACTGTCACCTTACAAGATGTTAACGTCTTGTGGGGGTTACCTATCGAGGGAGTTGTTGTGTCTGGGGCAGATGATGCAATGTCTACTGCCGAGGCAATAGCGTTGTGCCGACGATGGTTAGGTGTTACACCTGCTGATAACCAAATGTCCGGCAAATCCGTTTTGGGTAGTGTTATTATTAATCAACTAACCGAGTCATTTGTTGAAGCTGAGGCTACGGATGAAACGTGCATTTTCCGTGCTCGTTTAATCATTTTTTATTTGATCGGTTCCACTTTGTTCCCTGATAATAACACTAATAGACTAAATGTTTTTTATTTAAGATTTTTACGAGACCTAAGCCGAACAGGATCTTATAGTTGGGGCAGTGCGGTTCTCGGTTGTCTTTACAGGCGGCTTTGTGATGCCACCCAACCGGATAGGAAAGCCGTGACCGGGCCCATAATGCTCTTTCAAATATGGGCATGGGAGAGGATTCGGTGTCTCGCACCACGACCACCCTCAAACCTGTTTGATTATACTTGTCCGCTAGCGGCTCGGTATATATCGCAAAGCCCAAACAAATATAATGTGTCTGCATGGCATCCCTTTGTATTTTTTTACTGAACACGTTTTTTAAAATGTTAATTTTGTAGGTGGAGAGACCGCAATTTAAACTTCAAGGAGGTATCCACACACTGCCTCAGGGCATATCGTTCACAGCTACAATCGTTGAACGAGAACATGGTATGTTCATTCTACACGTGTTAGTAATTATTTTTAGTTTTTTTGTATTAAGCATGCATTTATTGTGTTTTGTAACTGACTTAAGTGTTTGTTTTTATGTTTTTAGTTCAACTGGACCCCTTACACCTCGGTTTTGGATCGACTACCGACCATATGTTCAAGTGGGATCGAAAGTTGGACGAGTTGTTGTCCGCTTATATGCTTTGAGATCGTTGAGCATCATTACCCTCAACGGGTTATGAAGCAATTCGGCATGCTCCAGTACATACCTCCCCAAATAAACCTAACCGTACCCATGGCTCAGCTTGAAAGATTGCATGCTTTGGGGCGACAAGGACACAACGGGGTGGACTGGATGAGTAGGCACGCAGCCTACATCAACGCATGGAATAACCGTCGTAACACGGTTTACAGGTCTGATCCCATAAGGACGACTTCCACAGAGCCCGGTTATATGAATGGTATTTGGGGCGTACCGTTGCATTTATTGGCAATCCGAGTGTAGCACCGGCCCCAGTTGGCGGTTTCCAAGACGACGGTGCTAGAATCCAGCTGATGGTAAAGCATTTTTACGTGTCTAATTCATACATTAATTATTTGAGTTTACGGTTTCTAACTAATAATTTTGTTTGCAGAGGGATGCCATAGGGGATATTTACCGGTCTTCTCAGCAGGCATTTAATTATCCTCAGTCCTTCGCCACGCAGCTTGAGCATATACAGAACACGGCGTTCCAAAGTATGATGATGTCACATGATGTCGGACACTTACAAAATCCGACGCATCTTACAACGGACGCCGTCGACTTGTCAGCACCGGCACGACCTCAAAGAGTACGCCGGCGACACGCTCCCCGTCAGGTGCCGACAAACGTGGCGGAAAATCAGCACCAAGCTAGAACTCCGTTTGACAATGAGGCTGGGTTTGGTGCATCTGTTGCGGCTAGCAACAATCAGAACCAGGGTGGGGGATATGTCCCGCAACTCTTTGACGTTGGATTGGACCAACTTGGAACTCCATTTGGATTGGGTAGTTCCTTCGTACAGGGAACTGGTGATGTTGGTGGGTCCGGTGGCGGTCAACCGGCGGTGACAGGTCCGCTAGCTAACTTGATTGCAAGCGGAATTGGCATCGGAGATAGTTGGGCATTTCCGTCACAGGATTTTGTGACGCCGGTTGGGCAGGGGTTGCCACGGGTTGATCTCGACTATGTTAGTGATTTTCATTACCATCCCCCGCATAATTCGTGTGACGAAGTGTGACACCCGGCAAATTCTGGTTAACAACGTCGTTTAGATTACAGTCTACCTTAGCGAGTCACGCGTATATTATACTTAACTGGGTTAGTTGAGTCGTGTTATGGTTCGGGAACTGTCGGTTTAGTATAGAGAATCATCGGATGTCAGTCTAAAGGCTCATTAGATGTCAGTCCTTAACCAAGTGTACAAGTGGTGACGATTCGTAGAATCGTCAGAGCATAGGGAACATACAAGTCTCGAGTCCCGGGAGTTGGTGAACGAGTGTGAATGTGTTTGTTTGCAAGTATTATGTGTTTACAATCATTATGTGACTTGTCGGTATGTGAAAATATGTTAACATATGTTAAAACGGGATTTAACACGCAAAATACACGGAACCAACCCCTATAGGCGATTAGGGGAGGCTAATCGCCTATAGGGGAGGCGATTGGGCATTATTATAGGCGATTGGTGTGCTACTCGCCTATAGTATAGGCGATTAGCAGGCTAAATGCCTATAGTATAGGCGATTAGCAACCCTAATCGCCTATAAGTGCTGCATAATCGCCTGAAACGTGCTGGACGACTAAAAACGACTATAAATACAATACTTGACCTCCTAAACTTCATTATAACAACCCTAGTCGTCCCACAACTCGCCCAAACACACACACAACCTCTGGAACACGATTTTGGATCAAAACACAAGATTTCAAGCCTATTACATCAATCTATCACAAATCTAAGGTGTGGTTTTCATTCATGCAACCTTTATTAACGTTTTTATTGAATCCCTAATGGTCCAGACCTGTTTTAAAACGAATGTGTCTTCTGAAATTCGTTAATAATCGTTGTTAATTGGATTCTAACTATTATGCATGTTGTATGTGTGTTTATGATTAAAAGATAGGATTTTTATGATTCAAGATGGATTAATAACATAATACTAAGGTAGTTACAGATTGATGATGTTAGAATGTTGATGAAATCTGAGTAATTGTTCATTAGGGTTACGGTTATGCATGTTAATGTGATGTTTCATGTTATGTGTATTGTTTTTGGGATACATGGTTGCATGCAGGGCTGATAGATCGAGGTTAAACGAAGGATTTTGATGGAAATATGTTTGATATAGTTGTTTGGTTGATATTTGATGTTTACACACGTTCTGGGATTGATTTGGAGTGTTAAACGCGCGAAAAACCGGAACAACAATGCTGTAGGCGATTAGCAACCCTAATCGCCTATGCTATAGGCGATTAGGAGGCTAATCGCCTGATATGACACCCTAATCGCCTATAGTATAGGCAATTGGGGGCTAATTGCCTTCGTTGCATGCAATTGTGATCCTAATTGCTAGTTAAGCCCAGAATTGCATGTCTTACGACCTAATCGCCTAATAAACTCCAAAAATGCATACCACATGACCTAATCGCCTATGGTATAGGCGATTAGCCCTCATACTCGCCTGTTGACTTTCATAATCGCTAGTTGACTTTTCCTAATCGCCTGTACTACTGCTGTAAGTGTATTTTGACATTCCGAGACCCGATTTGACACCTAGTAACATGCTAGGAACCCCGTAACATGCCTAGTAACTTGGTAACATGTGTTCGGACTTATTTATGTGATACTTGAACTACGTGCTATAACTTGTTGGACTTTAACGTATGTTAAGTGTGATTGCATGATTGTGTGTTTGAGAGTGCAAGTATAACACGGGGAGTCTCAGGTCACCAATGGGATGTCGAGTCTTGTACACTGGGTTAATTTAACAGTCACGGTGTTTTCAAACGAACTTGGTTATGGTCTGGACATCTAGGGACTAACTAACCTACGGGTTATTAGTCTAAGTACTTGTAACTGTCATATGTTAGGTCGCCGCTTTACGGGGCTAGCATAGCTTGCTGATATTATTCGTGTTTCGAAGTAACGCAACCTAAGGTGAGTTTACGGCCCCTCTTTTAACTGGTTTCACTTTTTGGGGGAGAAAACATGTGTTAAACTTATGTTTTGGTAACAACTGTCATACTATGGGTTTCTATGGTTTACTATACGATCTTTGGAAGTCCCGGGGGAAACCATGAATGTGCGGGTTAGCACAACGGGAAAATGTGAATAGATCTATTGGGAATGACCAACCCCGCTCGTCGGCTTGGAGGGCCGGGCGAGTGCATATTGTCTCAAACAGGAACAGGTTTACTATTCGGGCACGACATCTGGTTTACGAGTTAGTAATGGTTTTCCAATCGTTGTAGTAATAAAACATACGCCTAGCTAGCGTACTTTGGTTTGCAAATTATTATAGTATGGACAGGTTGAACTTGGTACTTTGATTACAAAACCTGTGAACTCACCAGCATTTTTGTGCTGACGTAAACTCTTACATGTTTTCTCAGGTCGCTAAGGTAGCACTATGGAACTAGGGCGCACGCGTCTGCACGGCGTCTAGTTAGGATTGCATGGTTTTCAAACATTGAATAATTTGGTTTACTTTTGGATTATATTTTGAGAATAAGCTTCCGCTGTAATTGGAGATTTAAACTATGTTTTTGAAATTGCATATGTTCATTTAGACTTGTTTATTGTGATCGTTGACTTGGATCCTGGTTTGTCATGCGCCTCGCGGTAAAACTCCGCAAGTGGATTTTGAGGGTGTGACAGATTGGTATCAGAGCCAATGGTTATAGTGAACTAGGACTGCATGTAGAGTCTAGACTATAGCCGAGTCGCACACACTAGACGATCACTTAGTACTAAACATTATGGTGGATTATGTATGGGCTTGTCGGGGTGTCTCTAAATCATCTGACCTTCCTATGTTACATCATCCGTTCTATCTTATGTCGGGTTACTTGCCTTCTAGGCAGTGTGGTATATTGGGGTAAATCGTGTACTCTTGAGATTTGTCCAAGGCTCGGACATCTCCCTTTTATACTCCCATAGAAACACTTGCCATAAACTACCGTAGCATTATGGTGTATAACTAAGAGTCTATGTTCGGTGATTTGAACTTTGAACTAGGAGAACACTTGGAGGACCATGTAGAGCGGTTTATCATTTTGGGTGCACACAAAATCATAAACCGAAATGCATGAAAGCCCTAGTGAGCTCTGGGTTTGAATGGATAGTCCTGAGTTGGATCTAGCTTTGATCTTGTGAATGCTAGTGGTTACCATTAGCTGTGAAACTAAATTTTCTCGTTCTTTCTGTCAGAATCATGTCTGGAGTACGTGGAGGACGTGGAGGTGGCCGCAATGGTGGACGTGGTGGTGGTCGCGGTGGTGGTGGTGGTCGTGGAGGTGTAAACCTATCACAAGAAGATCTGAACAACTTGCTGCAAGCTGCCTTTTAGTTAGGGCACAATGGTGGTGGTAAGTTGACTTATTCACTTTTGACTCATGGGTGAATCTTGCGACCGTACTCTATTTTATTAACTTTAGTTGGCTAGAGGGTACTTAGGCTAAAGGGTGTAGGGACGCGAGGAAGGGAGACGGGGGGTGGGGGTGGGGGTGGTGGTTGAGACGGGGACGGGGGTGAGAGACGGTGGTGGTGACGAAAGGTGATTAGTGCTGAAATTTGATTGGTCCGTCCGTTGTGTTATGGGGGAGACGGGGGGGGGGGGGGGGGGGGATGAGGGACGGGGATGGGGGCGGTGGTTGGGACGATGGAGACGTGGGACGGGGGATTGCCCCGTCTGCACACCGGACAACCTTATATATTTGTTCCAAGAATAAACCGTTTCCTCCTTATGAGGATTTATGTATTGTTTTCTTATTAGGCCCAAAGTAATGGAGCGTGAATATTAACGCCCTAATCCCACTTGGACCAATAGGCAAATTGCATGGCACATTCTTTGAAGATTAACGCCAAAGGCAGTGCTAATAAATTCACGCCAAAGCGAATTTTGGAAGCTTAACGCCTCAGAGGCGGTGTTGGGGCGCTAATGGGGATTTCATGCCCTTTTTCGCGGATCACTATGGTTGGTCTTAAAAAAAGTGTGTTCAAGGACGAGCACCGGAGCTCGGGTGGGTACCGTGGGTCATGGTTGAGTTTATAGTTTATCTTTTGTTTAAACTAGTGGTAATCGAGGCGGCGCGTTGCGCCTAGGTTAAACCGGTATCTAGTTTTGTGTATGTAACGCGCAACAGTGGAAGGACGACGCAATTTCTTTTAGTATTACAACAGCCTTGCTTTTAATTTTCCAGTGTTTGTTACTGGTGTATAAGTTGCAAGAATATTGGCTTTTGGATCTGATGTGGCGAACCAATAATTAACGGTGTTGAATAGTAACTTGCCGGCCTTGAATAGTTACTTGACAGAGTTGTATAGTAGTTGACGGAGTTGAGTTGAGTTGTATCATGACGGAATTGAGTAGTAGCCTAACGGAGCTGAGTAAAGAAACTTAAAAAAAAAATAGCTAAATAGTAACTTAACAGAGGAAAAAAAGGAGTTGCGGAAAAAATAAAATAAAAACAGAGTAAATAGTAATTTGACGGAGTTAAATACTTAACGTAGTAGAATAGTAACTCCGTTAAGCTAACGGAGTTGAACAGTAGCCTAACGGAGTTGAGTAGTAACCTAACGGCGTTGAGTGGAGTTGAATAGTAACCTGACGGCCTTGAACAGTAACTTTACGGAGTTGGATAGTAGTTGACGGAGTTGAGTTGAGTAGTAACATGACGGAATTGAGTAGTAGCCTAACAGAGTTAAGTGAAGAAAAGTAAAAAAAATAGAGTTAAATAGTAACTTAATGGAGGAAAAAACGGATTTAGGAAAAAAAATAAAAAAAGCAGAGTAAATAGTAACTTGACGGAGTTGAATAGTAACCTAACGGAGTTGAATAGTAACTTCGTTAAGCTAAATAGCAACTTAACTGAGTTAAATAGTAACTTAGCTGAGTTGAATAGTAACCTAACGGAGTTGAATAGTAACTCCGTTAAATTAAAAAGCAACTTAACTGAGTTAAATAGTAACTTAACGGAGTTAAATAGTAACTCCGTTAGTACTATTCATGAAAGTTTTAAAACTAAAGTATATCTAATTTTTGCACGGCGGCAAATTTTATTAAAAAAAAAAGAATAGTCAAATGATTTGATATAAAATATTCATTATCATAATATCGTTTGTAATGGTCAAATCAATTTATATTTTTTTTGAACGATCAACTAAAGTATTGTCGGGTACTCTGTACGCGGCCCTCAATGGCCGAAAGGGGCCCCAGACGGCCTCTGGTCCGTACGGACAGAGCCCTTCGGCCCACCCGTCTCCTGTTCCAGGTAAAACCCGGCCCACAAACCCGCCCGAAGGCACGACGGTAGTGAACCGGTAAAACCTGGAGGGATCAGGAGTCGAACCCATGACCACAAGGGTCAAGGGTCTCTCCATCACTTCCCAACCACCTACCCCACCACAAGGGTGGGAGTATCCATCACATGCCTCCCGTGGGAATCGAACCTGGCTCCCCCAAAGAGAGAACCGACCCTTTTACCACTAGGCCACATATAAACGAAATCCATAAAAGTCGGATATCGTGTTTATTTTTGAGAAAAAAAAAATTAATTAACAAACAACGAAAGCACAATATATTAGTATAATTCAAAAGATTACATTTATTATCCAAACAACGAAACAATATAAACTAAAATTTTACAAACCATACGTGTAATGTATGTATGTATTTATGATGCAAATCCTCTAGTTCACATTTCACCTATGCTTGTCTCGGCGTTTCTTTCTAGCACTGAGGTAAGTCTGCCGGTGGTGGCGGCAACGTTGACTCCGGTGTACCGCCGTTATCCACCAAGAATGCCATACCCAAACCCCATGGCAAATGTACATCCAAATGACAGTGAAAGTACCACACACCTGAAATATTCATTTTGATTAGTTAAAAGTCGATAAATCGTTTAGGGAAATTCATCTAAATAAGCATTTGACAAGTCAAAAAAATTATTCTTAAGCGTGGATCACTAGCAAAAGATGCCATGTGACACGCTTAATTAGGTTGTCCATTTGGCCAACACATGAGTCACTCAGTGCCCAAAGATGTTCACGTGTCGTTTTTTCAATAGTACATTCATTCAATGTATATAAAGTGAAAACAAAAAATAAAAAATGTTTATTTTGTGAAGTTTGATCAATCAAATTATTATGACTCTAAGTTTACCTGGATTATTTGCTCTGAATCTGATGACAGCCCAACCGCCAACAGGGACTCCAAGTGTGTTCCGTTCTTGTGGGTTATTCAAATTAAACATGCTGGTGGCATTCGCGGCATTATAATTTCCGAACCCTTGAGCCAACACGTAGAAGTTAAAACCATGTAGATGCATGGGGTGATTTTCAATACCGATCAAGGCTGTGTTTTGTAGCACAATCTGAACCGTTGAATTAAACCTTAATCTCTTTAGACTTGTTGATTTAGGAGTCATCAAAAGACTTTGATCGAAGCTGTTGTTGATGTTTGTGTAATCGAACACCGTCGGTGGTTGATCAGGGAAATCGGTTGTGTAAACCCCACTAATGTTTCGGTAAAAAGCTTCCATAA
Organism: Ambrosia trifida; assembly: GCA_028751855.1. Lineage (NCBI taxonomy): Eukaryota > Viridiplantae > Streptophyta > Magnoliopsida > Asterales > Asteraceae > Ambrosia > Ambrosia trifida. The sequence continues at coordinate 132,244,373 of CM054129.1, forward strand.
TAGAGATAGTTGTAGGCAAAACGAACGATAGATTGTTCATGCTTGCGGACATTCGCTCCATGAATATACCACCACATGTTAGGTTGGCACCGCAATCGGATAACCCGAGCCCAAAAGTTATAAACATGTTCTCATCCACCGTTTGTGGAACCGGTGACCAAAACGGGCTAGTGACAAGCGCGGTTAGATTGGTAAAAAACCTATGGGCTGTTGGTGTATCGTTGAAGGCGGGTAGGTTGGGAAGTATTGGCGTTGTTTGGGTCGCATTCTGGTACGCAAGGATCGCGGTTGTGATGTTGGTATTGAGTATAGGAAGTACCGCGCTAACGTATGGATGCGCTGCCATGTAATATAATCCTGGTGACTGGTTTGCGGTTACTAGTACATCGGTGGTTTGACCAGGACCTACGACAATAACATCCGTCTGGTAAGGGTTCGTGTAGGCTGCATCGATCGCGACCACTGTAAGGTTGTGGTTCGCTATCTTAAAGAAGAATTGATTATTGAGTGCAACGTTGATTATTCGTAGCAAAGCTGTTTGTCCAGGTGCCACGTTCAACCTGTATGTGTCTAGTTCAAAAAAATAATATATATTAGTGTTTTCAGAACCAGACTGGACCAGCCAGTAAGACGTTATATAATTAAATTTGCATAGCTTTTTCCCCTTCACTTACTGGTTGAGACACACGAGTTAAACAAATCTCCGGGCCAACCGTTGATGGTATAAGCATCAGCGTTAGCAGGCGCACTTCCATTCGCTAGTGCAACGCTCTCAACATCGTTAGGGTCAGCATTCCACCATTCTCCTGAAATGTTAATATCATCATTATCATTATCGTTATCACAGTTCCTAACATATTACATTGTTTCAGTAATGAACTTTTGTGTGTGTATGTGTGCGCGTGTGTATATATATAAAAAGAATAAGAAACAAAAGAAACAAAAGGTACCTAACATAATTGTATCCTCAAGATCGGGTTGAGCGAAAGGGTAGGTTTGGCCATCTCGAGGGCGGATGATAAGGGCACCATGTACGGTCGCTCTTAGCCATTGCGAGTGTGCGTGCCACCAAAGTGTGCCCACTTGTCCTGTGAGATTGAACCTGTAAGTATAGTTACCTCCCGGCCTGATCGGGCATTGAGTGACGAATTCGGGGCCATCCGCCCATTGACTTAACCTCTGGAAAACCCCATGCCTACATCAAATTTAATTATAACATTACTTAGCTAGTTTGACGTATATTAATTACTTAAGTTGATACCATCATGCTACTAGAAAACTGGTCATTGAGACCGTTGTATCCTTTTAGTCGAAAATCAGTCGCTAATATTAGGACTGTTTTTTTGGTCTCAATTGTACAGTTTTCTAGTAGTGACATGTTTCCATATTAAAAAAAAATACCAGTGAATAGTAACGTTGTATGGAGAGTCGTTAATAACATGAACAATAACATGATCACCCTCCTTAACCATTAAAGGCGGCCCCGGAAGGGTTCCATTGACGGCCGAGATTACTTGATTTTGACATAACCGATTCGCTGTCAGATTCGCTACCTGTTAAGATTAATAAGATTTTACTTTAGCTAACACGAATGATTAAAATAGAAGATACAAGAAGAGAAGCTGCGGTTACACGAAATGATGTCTCCACGGTATCACCAAACACTGTCGAACAAGACAAAGCGAAAAATGTTAGCACGAATCCAACCGCAAACAACGATCTTCGTACCATTGTGGAACAACAATAGAACAATAGTATAGTGTAAGAAGGTTGCAAAGATCTTTTGAACGTGTTAGTTGTTTGTGTGATCAGATGTCTATATATACATGTACATATATAGAGAAAGAAGGTACAAAAGATTAAGTTGTGGCTGGTTAGAAGAACATGTCCATATACACATATATATTTATATTGATTGCTTGAATAACAGGCGTGTTGAATTTTGTAGAGGTTTGAATTAGTATGACGACACTGTTTTTGAATCTATAGCATCTAAACACCTTCTTTTGACCATCATGCATCCAGTTGTCAGCGCTAATATTATATGAATTTTAAGTAAACTATTAGTATTTGATAAATTTTTCTTAAGATAGTGTTTTTATGATTACCAATAATGGTGTTGAATAAAAATACTTATTAAGTAGATATAGTTTTATGCACATATATATTATATTATTTATTTTTATTTTTTTTTTTATAATCAGCTAATTTTTGTTCATTTTTACTTTTAACCAACTCATTATAGATTATTTTTTTCAATCAACTCATTTCAAATACAAACTAATTTTAATCATCACAAATATATTTGAAACATATGAAATATGGAGCATAACAAGCTAAGTAAACATTAAACCTTAACCCCTTACCGGTATATCTAATACAAACTGAAATAAACAGAAATGGTTGTTTGTGTCATTTGATATCTCCATCGCGCCAATTAAGTTTTAATGTTTCTTAGTTCATTTTTAAATTATTTGAATAATTTTTTTTAGTTTGTATTGAAAAAATAAAGAATTATAACAAGTTGGTTAAAAAGAATTTCAACACTACATAGCTAAATTTAAAATTTCTCCCAACCGTTATGTTATTTTCATTACGTGATTTGGAACCGTGAATCAGTCAGAAAATTTGGATTCAAATCGAACTGAGTAAGAACAAATTTAACTAAAAGCACATGATAACAACTTTACTTGAAGACGAACGAGGACAGTATAAAAAAAAAGTGTTCCAAATCCATCCCTCAATACAAAAATTTTAAAGTAAGAATTTAGAAGTAATGTGTCCACAGGTTTTTGTTTGTAGTAGAGAATACCCATGTTTTAATATACTTAAAATCCAAATCGATCAATTACTATCATAAATATAAGACTATACGGAGTGGGGCGGGAGAGAGGGCGGGAAGGGGGGGGAACACCGCCGCAACTAGGCGTGGAAGCCGGCGTGGAGGGGGGGGGCGGGAAGGGGGTCACCGGCGTGGGGGAAGAAAGCATGGCCACGTGGCAAATTTTGATTGGGGGCTTGATTTATATTTGTTTGTTACCGTTAAAAAAAAAAAAAAAAAAAAAAAAAAAAAAAAAAAAAAAAACAAAAGAACCGTTACCCAACGGCTATGTTTTAAAAAAAAAAAATTTATTATATATATATATATATATATATATAACAATAAATCCAATACACACACTCATTTTTTTCACAAAATCTTCACAATACTACCATATATTTTCAAAAAAATTGCAAGATGTCGAGCGATTCTTCGAGTTCAGACGATATGTTTGATCAACTCGCTTTGGATGACTTGGGCGAAGGTGCCGCAGAAATGTTAATGGCGACCGTTCAGAACGTCGTTAAAGCTATAGCGGACGACGAAGGGACCTCCGAACCACCCAAGCGTAGAAAGTATATCATTCGTGAACGAGAAACCGGAAATGAGTTATTGGTACGTGATTACTTCTCACCCGAATCAACATTCGATGAAAGAAGTTTTAGGCGTCGTTTTCGTATGAGTCGTAATTTATTTTTAAGAATAACAAATGATTTGGAAAATAAGTTTGATTATTTCAAACAAAGGCCCGATGCACGTGGTCAGATGGGATTTACCGCGATGCAAAAGGTCACAGCCGCGCTTCGATCGTTGGCTTACGGAATGACTTCCGACATAATGGATGAGTATCTAAGGATGGCCGAGCGAACGGCTAGAGAAAGTACTCATTTTTTTTGTGCGTGCGTCATTGATTTATATTTAAAAAGATATTTGAGAAAACCAACATTTAGTGACGTCCACCAACTTTTAGAGTTTCACGAAGAAAAACATGGTTTTCCCGGTATGCTCGGGAGTTTAGATTGTATGAAATGGGAGTGGGAAGTTTGTCCAACTGAGTGGCAAGGCCAACACGCTAGCGGTTTTCATAAAAGGCCGTGTATGATGCTTGAAGCGGTTGCGTCACAAGATCTTTGGATTTGGCATGCGTTTTTTGGTGTGCCCGGTTCGTTGAACGATAGGACTGTTCTTAATCAGTCCCCAATCTTCAACGATCTTATAAACGATATTTCACCAAAAGGAACTTTTTTTTTTTAAACGGGGTAGAATATAAGTACGGGTATCTTCTAGCAGATGGAATTTACCCTGATTGGGCCGTGTTCGTAAAATCGTTTACACGGAGGACGACGTTAGACCCTAAGAGAAAAAAGTTTAACAAAGCTCAAATGGCTGCACGGAAAGATGTTGAGCGAGCTTTTGGTGTGTTGAAAAAAAGATGGCACATTTTGGCCACACCCTGCCGAATGTGGGAAAAGACGCAAATACGAAATGTGATGTACGCATGCATTATTTTACATAACATGATTTTGGAGGATGAAGGGCGTGCAATATGCGAGTACTTTGGTGAGGAAACGCAGCAAAGTCAACCAAACATTACGGATGAAGAAAGAAACGCCAACAACTTTGAAATCAAGAGTAGCCAAACACATCACAACCTTCGAGCGGATCTAGTTGATCATATTTGGAGTGTACCAAAAGATTACCCATCTGACGAAGACGATAGCGATAACTAAAATGTATTTTTTTAATGTTTTTATTAAAATTTCATGTATTTTTGGTTTGGTATGTTTTTTTTAATTTAACTTTGTAGTTTATTATGAATTAATATTATGTTTTTAAAAAATTTTGTTTTATATTAATTAAAAAAGAAAATTAAAAAGTTAAAAAAAAAAAAAAAAAAAGAAATGCCACATGGCACTTCCCCCCACCTCTTCCCCCCCCTTCCACTCCCCACAATTATTTTCCCCCCCAAAAGGGCCCCACAAGTGCCACATGGCGCTTCCCCCCACCTCTTCCCCCCCCACCACTCCTTATAGTCTAAAAGTGTGAATAGACAAGTATGAGTTAATTAAAAGTAATAATTAAAGGTAAAGACAAATAAATTGACTCATACAATTAACACATATGTATATAAAGCGCGTAACGAAAAAAATTTCAACAACAATTTTATACCAATTAGGAAGACGGTGAATGACATAAAATTGAATTGTTTCTTTGGATAACAACAAGGACTAAATGGCATAAATGTGGTTTGGGATAGGTGGTTTGATTTTAAAATAGGAACACGATTATCATAAAAGACAGTCAAAATTTTATCTAGCTTCAACATTGCCCCGTCTTGTAAATTGTTTTCGTGAATAGTTAAACGTAATGACCTAAACAAAACGCTTATGAAGAGATCTTTCTTTTTTTCATATCGTATTGGTGGATGATCAAGCGAGGAAGAATGGTGGGACTCGAAAAGGCGTCTTGGTGGGATTGTTCATTGTTTGATAATGGTTGATTGGAGTAAATCCAGACTTGTATGGTAGAATAGATTTTGTGGTGTGTTTGTATCTTATATTTTAATATTTGATGGGTCGGCCCAGGTAGCTCCTGGCTAAATGTGTCTGGGTGATGATACGGTGTAAATTTTGTTGGTGAAATGGTAATTCCGTTCGATTGTTCAAAAAAAAAAAATTACGTGATAGATTTCCATTTGTTTAATTATGTGGACATATTTTTTTTTGGAAAAACGAAATTATAGTTTAAGAGAAGTTTCTTTACAAATAGAAAATGAATACATGCAAATCAAAAAGTCAAAAATATAGCTAAGAGATTAGAAAATAAGACTTAGGGTTTGCTTAAGACTAGAGAAAACCATTTTCAATTAATGACACATGAACCTTATGTGTCAACCAAATCAGGAGGCCGTCATATGCCATGTGTGTGTCAAACTATTATCTTACAAACACTGTGCATTATTGTGACATATATATATATATATATATATATATATATATATACTAGCTGATTACCCCGGGAGGGTCCCAGGGTTGAAAAATCTAATTTTACGTGATAATCTATTGCAAATGGCTCAAGTTAACTAACCGCAAAATCTCTCAATCATTGCATGTTCATAGTATTCTAATCAGTAATAACTCATATTCTCTAATCTAAAACCTAATCAGTAATCATGTAAAGAATCATTTATGTAAGCTGCAAGTATTCAAAAAACTCATCACATCTCTCTAATTTCTCACATTCTAATGGCTCTTATAATTCCTAACCTAATCAACTAAACAAACACTTAAGTTGGAAGTTGTAACCATTGCATCTCATTATGCCACGTGGCATAATCAAGAGATGGTTGAGGCCACCATTGAACGCCACGTCAGTAACTATCAATTCTTCCCGGGAGCGTCCCAGAGTTGAAAAATATAACAATTCTAATAATACTAATACTAATAGTAATAATTATTACTCTTGTAATTAAATAAATAAAAAAATAAGGTGACACCATGTGTTGCAGTGTTGCGCGATTCTTTCTCCTAGCTTCTCTTGATGACGTATACCTAGTAAAATTTCAATGATAACATGGCGATTGGGCTGATTTTCAAAATCGTAGATAAGAACCTAGTTTAAAAGAAAAAACATGATTAATGAATAACATGAACACTTTGTGTATTTTTTTCCTGTATGAACGAAACCCCACAAAAAATAGTCGAATTTTTCTCTGTTTTTATATAGCACTATGGTACTCGTTGGAAAAATAATAAAACGCTCGTTAATTTGGTGTAATTTTTTTCTTTAAAAAATCTCGTATATAAAATATATAAACGTTTAAAAATTATGGGAGAAAACATGAGAGAGAAAATTTTAAATTTATTTTTAAATTTTTTTTTCTAAAATAACTCAATTTAATTAAAAAAGGAAATAATTCAAAAACACTAAAATCTTTCAATTATGATGCCACGTGGCAGTTTCATGGAGAGGTTGAAGGCACCATTGCACGCCACGTCAGCAATGTTCAATTCTTTTATATATATTAATTAATAGATATATATCTCTTTCATGTGAAAACACGTATAAAATCAAACGAATAATCATTCATTTAAATATGAGATACGACTTTTATAGTTTGTGTAGTTAACTATTATCAGATACATTATCTCTATTTATCTTTTTTAATTTAACAAATTTTTTACACCTAAATATTATCAATAAAAGTTAAAACCATCATCACTTTTAATTATATGCGCTAATACAATACTACTATGCCATGAGTGTCTATGGGTTGTGAATTAATTAGGAAATGTGGGGATACAAATTCATGTTTAAGTAAGGTAACTAAAACTTCTGTTGTTGGCCTTTGGTTTTGTCCCCCCTACTTAGTTGCTTGCTACTAATCTTTTAGTCATTCTCGATGGAAACACGGCGGCGACGAGTGCCGATCCCGGAGAACATTCAGGTACGCATTATGAAATTGTTTGTCTCAAATCTCCCGGAAGGTTGTAGTGGGAATGATCTAGCAACTCAAGTAAGACCTTTCGGACAGATATTCGATTTGTATATTGCGCGTAAACGTGACAAAAGTGGCAATCGTTTCGGCTTCATATCTATGCTAGATGTGAAGGATAGATCGGAATTACTCAAAAATCTCCGTGGGATTCGGATGGGCAACGATAAACTGTGGTTTAATCTGGCCCGGTTTGTGTTAGAAGAGGGAGAGATCGATAATCATAGGGAGGGTCAGTTTCATCATAATGATAATAATACATACACTAACAAGAATGAGAGGAAATCTAATAAAACTTATAATGATAATAATACTACTTTCAACAGAGAGGAGGAAGGGAAGAAAGGAAACATGGGAGGGTCGTTTGTTTCCGGTGCAACTTCGTTTAAAGACCGTCTTGTGGGGAAATCGTTAAACATTGATAGTAATGTAATGGCTTTCACTGCTTTGCATGGGAAAGCCATTGTTGCTAAGATGACGAATGTTGTAGCGGTGAAGAGAGTGTTGGTTACCCTTAATTCCCTTTGCCCGGGTAAGGGTTCTGTGCAGTACCTCGGAGGGCTGGACGTCTTGTTGACTTTTGAAGATAAAGAACAGACACTTAAGGTTCTTGAAATGGCCACCCAATTGAACGATCAGTTTGCCTCCCTTTCCCTGTGGGAAGGACAATCCCTTGGCTATGAAAGAGTCGCTTGGGTTAAGATTCTGGGAGTTCCGCTACATTTGTGCACTAATGCGGTGTATGATACGATTGGAAGCTTGTTTGGTCGGATAGTTCACAAAGCCAATATGTCCTAGCCGAAGTCCTAGCCCAAAAAAAGAATTCCAGCTTGGTTGTAGTGATCCTTTTTTGTTAAATGATCTTATTGGGCCTATGGACCCAGCCGAAGTCCTAGCCCAAAAAAAGAATTCTGTTTCTCAAGTGGGTAATCAAGCTCAGTCTTTCCAGGAGGTGGCTGACATCGGGGTTAACGTTGAAAGACAATCTTCGGAACCTGTTCCATCTTTTGAGCAATTAATGGAAAGAATGGATGAGGATCGGATATCGTTGGATGAAGAAGCTAGGACAGAGAGACTAAATCAAGGCCCCGTGTTTAACGAAGCAAAGATACCTGCTGAGGTTGCTACTGAGGTGGGTGAAACTATAACACTTGGTGTAGCTCTGGGCGTCAACCTACAAGAAGAATCTCGTCTGGTTAGTGATTTCGTGACACTAGAAGGGTTACAAAAGGTGACGGTATGAATTTCCTCTCTTTAAATATTAGAGGTTTGGGTGTGTATGGTAAAGATTCGTGGGTCAAACGCCTTAAGCAACATAATGGTGTTTCGTTTGTTGCTTTACAAGAAACTCAATTTCGGGATATGTCGGGTTTCAATTGGGCTAAGTATTGGGGAAACTCGGATGTGGAGGTTGAATACGTTGAAGCTAATGGGCGCTCGGGGGGTTTGGTGTCTCTTTGGGATCCAAAAAAAATTCTCTAAACTTTCAGTTATTAAGCAACAACATTTTATTTTGGTCAAAGGTATTTTGAAAGAAGATGGGTCTCTCATCAATGTCCTTAATTTATACGCTCCGCACAAGTTAGCAGCTAAGCGGCCTCTTTGGGAGTTTGTTTCGAATGTTGTCAGCAGTACTCCTGGTTGTTGGTGTTTGTTAGGGGATTACAACTCTGTTCGGTTCAAAGAGGAACGAAAAGGGTGTTTTTTTGACCAAACTGACGCTGACAATTTTAATGCTTTTATTGATGGTGCAGGCCTTTGTGAGTATGGTATGAAAGGTGCTTTGTTTACTTGTTTATCCAAAAGAGAATCTAAACTGAAACTAAGCAAGATAGATAGGGTCTTGGTTAACCAGGACTTCTTCAATCGGTGGCCGGAAGCTTGCTTGAGGGCCTTACCCAGATTTTATCTGATCACTCGCCGTTGCTCTTAACTGTGGTCAATAAGAATTTTGGTCCTCGCCCGTTCAGGTGGTTCAACTCATGGCTAGACAGGGAAAGTTGCGATTCTGTGGTGTCTAAGGCTTTGTTGGAATTTTCTATGATTGGAGCGGCGGATGTTAAATTGTCTGCTAAATTCAGGTACCTAAAGTCGGTTTTAGTTGATTGGAAGAAAAAAATAGAAGCTACAGAGGGCGAAGAGATTACTTCGTTGAAAAACGAACTTGAGCGGATTGAGATTGAAATGGAACATAAAGATTTATTAGAGGAGGAAGAGTGGGTTTGGCAGGAATGCAAAAAGGGTATAGAGGAACATGAGCTTCGCCAAGCCAAAGATCTATCACAAAAGGCTCGTGTTAGTTGGGCTAAATACGGTGATGATAATACGGCCTTCTTTCATAGATTCATAAACGGTAGGAAAGCGGCGAATTCGATCCAAGGTCTTTTGGTGGATGGGCGGTGGGTTACAAAACCGAGCTTGGTTAAAAAGGAGGTGCTTAGATTCTTTAGTAGCCACTTTAAAGAAAAAATTCCTTTCAGACCGGCTCTTATTTGTGATGAGTTGAAGAAAGTCCCGGGTAATCTGGTTGAGGGGTTAATCGCCCCTTTTACTAGGGAAGAGATTAAATTAGCGGTTTTTGAATGCGGCAAAGATAAAGCCCCGGGGCCGGATGGGTATAACTTCACTTTTGTTCGTCATTTCTGGTCGATTTTAGAAGATGATTTCTTGAATATTTTCTCTGAGTTTTTCGAGTCAGGTATGATTAGCCGTGGGTGCGCGTCTTCGTTCATCACTCTTGTCCCTAAGATAAAAAATCCTATTGATTTAAAAGATTTTAGACCGATTACATTGGTGGGTGTTATCAGTAAGGTTTTGTCTAAAGTTCTGTCTGCGCGCCTCAAGAAGGTCATTGGGTTTATTATTTCGGATAATCAAACGGGTTTTCTTAGTGATCGGAATATTCTAGACGGGCCCTTAGTTGCGAATGAGATTCTCTCATGGTGTAAAAGGAGGGCTAAACGGGTTTTCTTTATGAAGATTGATTTCAAGAAGGCCTATGACAATGTAAATTGGTCTTTTCTTTTATCCATTCTTGAACAAATGGGTTTTCCGGAGAAGTGGTGTTTGTGGATTAAGGGTATCTTAGCTTCAGCGAGATCGGCGGTTCTTGTTAATGGGTCGCCTACCTTTGAGTTCCAGTGCCAGAAAGGGCTTCGTCAAGGTGATCCTATTTCCCCTTTTTTGTTTCTTATAGTTATGGAAGCTTTAACGTGTATGTTCAACAAGGCGACCAAGTTAGGAGCGTTTGAAGGTGTTTCGCTAGCTAAAACAGGTCCCATGGTTTCTCATTTATTTTTTGCTGATGATGCGCTCTTAATGGGCAATTGGTCGGTGAATAATATCTTGGTGGCGGCTCGTATGCTCCGGATTTTTCATATTTGTTCCGGGCTCAAATTCAATATTCACAAGTCATTTATTTATGGGGTGGGCGTGGAACAAGAAGAGGTTGGTCGTTTGGCCTTGGTAGTGGGTTGTCGGGTTGGCTCTTTCCCTTTTGACTATTTGGGAGTTTCGGTAGGGGCAAATATGAATAGGGTCAAGAGTTGGAGAAAAATAGTTGATGTGTTTGAGTCGAGGCTCTCTTCTTGGAAGGCAAACCTTCTTTCTTTTGGAGGGAGATTAACCTTGCTCAAGTCGGTTTTACAAAGCTTGCCTATTTATTTTCTATCCTTATACAAGGCCCCGTTAGGGGTGATTGATACGTTAGAAAGCCTTATGAAGAGATTTCTATGGTCGGATTCTAGTAGTAAAAATAAGATACATTGGGTCGCATGGGATAGAGTGACTCGTGAAAAAGATAGAGGAGGCCTGGGGATTAGTCGCCTTAAAGACGTTAATGATGCTCTCCTAGCAAAGTGGGCGTGGCGATTTCGCACGGAGGAAGGGTCTTTGTGGAGGGCGATTATCATGGGGTGTCATAATGGTAGGAGTAGGTGGTCTGGGCTTCCTCGTATCACAGGTAAAGGGGGAGTTTGGTCCGCTATTGTCTCTAATTGTGAAAGATTTAAATGTGGGGATAAGTTTTTACTTGAGCTCTTGAAAGGAAAAATCGGTGATGGAGGTCGGATTCGTTTCTGGGAGGATAATTGGTTAGTAGATATGCCATTAATGAAGAAATTTCCTTTCCTTTATAAGGCTTCTGTTACCAAAAGGAAGTTGATCAAAGAATGCTGTGTATATGATATTTGGTGTCCCATGGATTTCTCTAAAGGCATGTCTTTGGAAGAAGTTCACGAATGGGATGGCTTATCCGATTTGTTGATTCAAGTCCACTTATCCAATGCTCCAGACACATGGGAATGGGCCGGCCTCCAAAGCTTTTCAGTGGCGGATGTCAAGGCCCATGTTAGAGATAATAGGGAGCATGGTAATTTTTTAAGCTGAAGTGGGTCAGTTGGGTGCCGTTGAAGTGCCAGGTTTTTGCTTGGCGAGCTGAGCTAGATAGGATCCCCACTGTTGAAGCCTTGAGTAAAAGAAGTATCCTCATCCCTAACGATCGTTGCAAATTATGTGATACCGTTCTTGAGACTTCGGAGCATATTTTCACGGGGTGTGGATTTTCATACGGCGTTTGGTGCAATATCTGGAAGTGGTGCGGCCTGAACTTTAGTTTTGTTTTCCACACCCAAGATCTCCTCTCCTTATATAAGTCCGCTAGAGGCGGTAAGTGGGGTAAGCGGATCGTGCACGGGATTATTTTGGTGACTCTTTGGATGATTTGGAGAGCTAGAAACGAGAAAACATTTCGGGGTATAGAACCAAAAATCCCGGTTGTCGTTGGTAGTGTCAAAAGTATGTCGTTTTTGTGGTTGAAAAATAGGTCTAACTTCATCGATCTCCTTTGGGAAGATTGGTGTAGGAGCCCTTTGTATATGTTGTAATTTTGTGGTGTCGTCCTCTCTTCGAGGTCGGTCCCGTGTATTTTTAATGAAAGTTATCGTTAAAAAAAAAATTAATTAGGAAATAGGAAGGATAAGTTGCATGCAAAGAGGAATCTAGAGCATTGATTTGGTAATTCAATAGTTGAGATCAAGTGATTCCGGTATAAAAAAACAAATGAAAAGACATAAAAGAAGAATATAAGTTTGTTGACTTTTAAACCAATTCTTCTTATTTTCTAAATGTTAATAACTTTTTCATAGTTAATATTTTTTATAAAAGCTAATAAGATGAGCTTTTTATTATCTTTACTTTGTGTATTATATTGTTATATATTTCTTTTTCTTAATCATTTTTTTAACATCGTACATGATTAAATACCCTAACGCGATTACGTAATATGCCTTATTTTCAAAACAAATGTTACTTTACGTAATTAAATTATGTATGTCCTTTTACGCAATTACATGTACGCAGCATGTGATTGCGTTTAAACGATTATGTCCCTAACCTAAAGTACAAATGTCGCATTCTAGTAGCTCCCTGTGCTTTACACCGTTGTTGCTGTAACATCGCAAAAATTTCCCCAAATTTTAAATATAAAACCCCTCATTTTTGTACCTAAGTCTTTATTCACAACATATATATATATATATATATAATAATAATAATAATAATAATATTAACAAATAATAAAACTAGTTGGTATTACAACTAACAACTCAGCCCAAACCCCCCTTGTTTTCCTTACCCTTAACTGAAGCCCATTACCCAAGCTTTGTAGCTCGGCCCAAGACAGCAGGCCCGTCAGGCCGGCCCACAAGCCTTGGCCCAACACCCTCCTTCCCTTTCTCATTTAACAAAAAAAAAGGGATGCTTATGACGGGTATCGAACCCGGACCCCCCTCCTCACACACACGTTCGTTTCCCAGCTGCTCCACACAAATTTTTTGATTCTTACCCTACGCTAATTATATTTAAGACCACATTCAATTCTGTCTTTTGTCTCCTTTCTTGCCCATCGCACAGCAACAGCAGATATGATTTTTTTCTTTATTTATTTCTTTTTCTTCTCCTTTGATCAATTAATTTGGAAGATTAACGAGTAATAATCAAAGGTTTGACTAAAAAACGTGATTATCGGCCATCTAAGACCATAATACACGTTTATTGACAATCTATTATACCCAATTAAACTCTAAACGCGTATATCATTCATGAGTGGTCAATGGTTACCAATTCGAGGATTCAGACACAATCACTATAAATTGAATCCTTGTTTACAACCTAACAGCGCCGAAAACACTTAATCCCCTCTGTAATTACGCTTACAAACGTCCTATATTGCTTAAAGCTTGATGCTTTGACTTTCCTGTTGACTCGTCTAAATCGATAGGCTCGAACCTGGTAAGTCTCAATCAAACCCACATCTGAGTTTATTCTTCTGTTCCGGTTCATAACCCCCTAATCAGTTTGCTTATTATCGCGTTTGTAGTACAATTGAAAAGCTAGGGTTCTTTGTTATTTCGATTTGGGGATGATGATACGTTACAGACATTGCTTAAATTTAAAACAAATCAACATCAATCACCAAACTGATTTGAGGATCAACATCAATCACCAAACTGATCCTCAAATCAGTTGGTAATGCTTGTTTGCTTAAAACCACAGAACCGGCTTCATGCCCGGGTTCGAGTCCCACTAAAGCCATATTTTTGTCTCCTTTTTCTTTTAAAACAACAAATCAATTATATATATATATATTTCATTTAAACTTGTAAATTCATTTTTAATTATTAAAACCTTGTTATAAATTCTAAAAAAAATTATTTTTAACAAATCTGATGTCAAAGTTTCATCTACCATTTTTTAGTTTTCTGAAATTTATTTATTTAATATTTATAATAATTAAATCAAGTTTATTCTATTTTATTTATAAAAATCTATAAAAATATCAAAACGATCTTATTAATTTCTACAAAAATTATCCTAAGTTTTTATAACATTAAACTATTCAGAAATGATTTTTATTTCTGAAAAAGCATTTATTTAATATTTTTAATCAATTTTTGTCATTTTAATCATATTTAAATCATAATAAATTCAATTTTTGATATTTTTGCACCAAAATTTTATACAAATTATTTCTGACCATTTAGAACAGAAATATAATTTTTTTAAAATGATAATTCTTTAATTTTAGTATTTTTAAGATATTAAAGTTAAAGTTTGACAATTTGTATAAATAGATTTAATAATCTATTTTAAAGAAAATAATTTTATAAAAATTATTTTTATACTTTAAACACATTCTTGTGACTATCCTAGATTTAACATTTATAAAAAGATTTTTAGTTATTTATTTACTAAATTTCTCTCAATTGGCGAATATTTTTAATAATAATCAAACGAGCAATTATCCCCAATTCGAAGCCCTAGAACTTATACATTTTTAGGATTGATAGACTTAGACATATTTATCACTTTATTATAGGGTGATACTTGATACATTTGGTCAACACAATTATCCAAATTTCTCAACAGATATAACATTTTACCAAGGTGAGTTTTACATAGCCCCTTTTCTATTTATCACCATTTTTGGGGTGAAACATGTTTATAACATCATCATTGCAATTCAATCATCAATGTGTCTATGTGTTTTCTATGTTGCATTATGTCTTGAGCATGATTAGAGTAAGCACCATTCTAGCATAATCATTAACATTGATCAGCCGGCGGTATACATTGATAGATCTATTGGACTGACAATCCCACCCGGATACGTGCCTCCTACAAAGGTTGCGTGGGTGTTTGTTATCGTATAACATATTGGACCATGAGCGTATGGTATGTATCATTTTATAACAGTCATCAGGGTTGATTATGCACTCGATTTATTTCTAGTATGTTCTCACATATGGACTAGATTGACATGACACATGAATTGCACATCATTTTTATCCAATTATCAAAAACCTATGTAATTCTCACCAACTTTTGTTGACCCAAAACATTTTCAACTTAACATGTTTCAGGTTCTATTTGCTTGAAGATTTGAATTGATGCTTGAAGATACGTGTATAGATTTATTCAATTTGATGTAGAAATTCTAGAACTATTGTATGTAATTCATTTAAATCATTTAATGGAATCTATTATTCACCATGAGCTACTGAACAATCATCAAATACGTGACATCCCGATGTTTCCGCCATCGGTTGGGGTGTTACAGATTGGTATCAGAGCCAGGTTATAGGGAATTAGGTTATTAGAAAAATAATCTAGTCTATAACCATAGGATTATAACCAGTATTTGCTTCTTTTACTTGCCATTCTCTATCTCCTTCCTACTTCTTATCCCTGCTTTCATCCCTACAAGAAGGTTACCCTCCATCAGTGGATCTACTCTTAGACTAATAGGACAAATTCCTCAGGTTTTAACCTGAACCCCCTTGAGATCTCGTCGAAATTCTAGATTTTAATAACGAACACGTGCAATCTGGAAGGGTGAACGCCTGTATTCTGAGTCTTCTGTCTAGGCTGGCATTGCGCATATATCCCAATCAGACGAGGGACCCGGATGCCTACCTGGGAATTCTCGGGATGAGTGTTCACTTATAGGCTAAAGCATGTCTTCATATGTTATTAGAATCTGGAGTCTTTGATAAGTCAACGTTTTCGTTTATTCGTTTTAATTAATGAATAAATGATTACATTCCTTATATCACCTCATTCATTTCATGCCACACTGAACCTTCATTGTGTCCCTTACGGATCATGTCTCCACGTCGTAGCACTCGCAATAACAGTGGTGAAAACCAAGAGGAAAGTAACAACAACCACAACACCAACCACAACAACAACAAAAACAACAAAGGTGTTGATGCCCGACTGGCTGCAATTATCCCTAACCCAGCTCAGGTTACTAATCCTAATCATCCTGGTAAATGCTATGAATGTGGAAACCCAAATCACTTCCGTAACCGATGCCCTAAACTAAACCGAGATCAAGACCCTCCAGTTACCTAACCGCAAGTCTCACCATTTGACTATTGGTTGCTTTTATTCTATGCATTGACACTATTTGATTCAAGTAATAAATTCTAGTATTATCATAACATTTGTGTGCATGCTTGTTTTAATGTGAATAAATCTATAAACATACGTGCTTACTTGTACAACAATTAGTTGACTACCAAACACCTACTTAACGATTGGTAAGAGGTCATCATGTCTTTCCAACAGTCGGGAGAGGCCCTACCACCTGCTCAACGACTAATGGAGACTATCAGACCTGCTCAACAATCGGAGAGTCATAGAAGGACGCAAAACCCTAATGTAAGGTAAATTAGTGATTACGGTCCGGAACGTAATCGTGAATTTACAGGTACGTTAAGGTGGTGTGGAATTCTATCAAAATTTCCAGTAGTTAACCAAATGTAAACCCTAGTTATCTAGTAGCTCACTTAGTCAACTCACATGTAACACGCCACTTATCCACATTATTCGAGACAGATTATTCCATTCATGTCGCGCCTTAACACAAAAATTCTCCAGGTCACACTTGTCCTAATTTTTATCCAATCCCCTTCAACCCTGTGTTTTCAATAAACTTCGGGACGAAGTTTTCAAAAGTAGGGGAGACTGTAACATCGCAAAAATTTCCCCAAATTTTAAATATAAAACCCCTCATTTTTGTACCTAAGTCTTTATTCACAACATATATATATATATATATATAATAATAATAATAATAATAATAATAATAATAATATTAACAAATAATAAAACTAGTTGGTATTACAACTAACAACTCAGCCCAAACCCCCCTTGTTTTCCTTACCCTTAACTGAAGCCCATTACCCAAGCTTTGTAGCTCGGCCCAAGACAGCAGGCCCGTCAGGCCGGCCCACAAGCCTTGGCCCAACACCCTCCTTCCCTTTCTCATTTAACAAAAAAAAAAGGGATGCTTATGACGGGTATCGAACCCGGACCCCCCTCCTCACACACACGTTCGTTTCCCAGCTGCTCCACACAAATTTTTTGATTCTTACCCTACGCTAATTATATTTAAGACCACATTCAATTCTGTCTTTTGTCTCCTTTCTTGCCCATCGCACAGCAACAGCAGATATGATTTTTTTCTTTATTTATTTCTTTTTCTTCTCCTTTGATCAATTAATTTGGAAGATTAACGAGTAATAATCAAAGGTTTGACTAAAAAACGTGATTATCGGCCATCTAAGACCATAATACACGTTTATTGACAATCTATTATACCCAATTAAACTCTAAACGCGTATATCATTCATGAGTGGTCAATGGTTACCAATTCGAGGATTCAGACACAATCACTATAAATTGAATCCTTGTTTACAACCTAACAGCGCCGAAAACACTTAATCCCCTCTGTAATTACGCTTACAAACGTCCTATATTGCTTAAAGCTTGATGCTTTGACTTTCCTGTTGACTCGTCTAAATCGATAGGCTCGAACCTGGTAAGTCTCAATCAAACCCACATCTGAGTTTATTCTTCTGTTCCGGTTCATAACCCCCTAATCAGTTTGCTTATTATCGCGTTTGTAGTACAATTGAAAAGCTAGGGTTCTTTGTTATTTCGATTTGGGGATGATGATACGTTACAGACATTGCTTAAATTTAAAACAAATCAACATCAATCACCAAACTGATCCTCAGATCAGTTGGTAATGCTTGTTTGCTTAAAACCACAGAACCGGCTTCATGCCCGGGTTCGAGTCCCACTAAAGCCATATTTTTGTCTCCTTTTTCTTTTAAAACAACAAATCAATTATATATATATATATTTCATTTAAACTTGTAAATTCATTTTTAATTATTAAAACCTTGTTATAAATTCTAAAAAAAATTATTTTTAACAAATCTGATGTCAAAGTTTCATCTACCATTTTTTAGTTTTCTGAAATTTATTTATTTAATATTTATAATAATTAAATCAAGTTTATTCTATTTTATTTATAAAAATCTATAAAAATATCAAAACGATCTTATTAATTTCTACAAAAATTATCCTAAGTTTTTATAACATTAAACTATTCAGAAATGATTTTTATTTCTGAAAAAGCATTTATTTAATATTTTTAATCAATTTTTGTCATTTTAATCATATTTAAATCATAATAAATTCAATTTTTGATATTTTTGCACCAAAATTTTATACAAATTATTTCTGACCATTTAGAACAGAAATATAATTTTTTTAAAATGATAATTCTTTAATTTTAGTATTTTTAAGATATTAAAGTTAAAGTTTGACAATTTGTATAAATAGATTTAATAATCTATTTTAAAGAAAATAATTTTATAAAAATTATTTTTATACTTTAAACACATTCTTGTGACTATCCTAGATTTAACATTTATAAAAAGATTTTTAGTTATTTATTTACTAAATTTCTCTCAATTGGCGAATATTTTTAATAATAATCAAACGAGCAATTATCCCCAATTCGAAGCCCTAGAACTTATACATTTTTAGGATTGATAGACTTAGACATATTTATCACTTTATTATAGGGTGATACTTGATACATTTGGTCAACACAATTATCCAAATTTCTCAACAGATATAACATTTTACCAAGGTGAGTTTTACATAGCCCCTTTTCTATTTATCACCATTTTTGGGGTGAAACATGTTTATAACATCATCATTGCAATTCAATCATCAATGTGTCTATGTGTTTTCTATGTTGCATTATGTCTTGAGCATGATTAGAGTAAGCACCATTCTAGCATAATCATTAACATTGATCAGCCGGCGGTATACATTGATAGATCTATTGGACTGACAATCCCACCCGGATACGTGCCTCCTACAAAGGTTGCGTGGGTGTTTGTTATCGTATAACATATTGGACCATGAGCGTATGGTATGTATCATTTTATAACAGTCATCAGGGTTGATTATGCACTCGATTTATTTCTAGTATGTTCTCACATATGGACTAGATTGACATGACACATGAATTGCACATCATTTTTATCCAATTATCAAAAACCTATGTAATTCTCACCAACTTTTGTTGACCCAAAACATTTTCAACTTAACATGTTTCAGGTTCTATTTGCTTGAAGATTTGAATTGATGCTTGAAGATACGTGTATAGATTTATTCAATTTGATGTAGAAATTCTAGAACTATTGTATGTAATTCATTTAAATCATTTAATGGAATCTATTATTCACCATGAGCTACTGAACAATCATCAAATACGTGACATCCCGATGTTTCCGCCATCGGTTGGGGTGTTACAGTTGCCCTATTGTATGTACAAGATCTCTGTGTGTATATACACATACACTACAAGGAAGTCGACCTTTAGCGGCCACGCCTGCTGCCGCTAAAGGTATACCTTTAGCGGCAGCAAGACCTTTAGCGGCTACGGCTGCCGCTAAAAGTCCTGCCATCTTTAGTCTGTCGCTAAAGGTTCTGTTGCCGCTAAAGGTGTAGCCGCTAAAAGTAATTATCTACGTGGCATTATCTTTTAACTTTATTTTTTTTTCCACGTGGCATGCCACGTGGCATGCCACGTGGCAGATTTCTGTGCATCCTGGGTAAGACTTTTAGCGGCGCCGCTAAAGGTTTTTTTTTTTTTTTTTTTTTTTTTTTTTTTTTGCTATTCGTTTACTCCGCACACGCATAACCAAACTAAATAATAACAAAAATAATAAACCAACATCTACATATATATAAAATAAACGTAACAAAGTTAAACGAACATTCGTCAAAACATATCAAACAAAATAAACTAACATACCATCCTAATATTTGAATCAAGTCTACACCATCAAAACTAAACGAACATACCAAAGTTGCCTAAAAGTCTTTGTCTTGCTCTTCGTCTTCGGCTTCATCGTCGTGATCGTGATCGCCATTATTACCACTTCCGCCTAGATTTCCAAGCCTTTGTTGGACCAATTGATTAGCCATTTGGAGCAATTGCGCTTGGAATTGAGGAGTCGCTATTATATCATTAATGTGCTCCTACAAAACATATATATACCAAATGGGTCAACTATCAACATTTAAACTACAAATATATACCAAATGGGTTAACTATCCTATTTACTAAACATATTTATACCAAATGGGTCAACTATCCTATTTACTAAACATATTTATACCAAATGGGTCAACTATCAACATTTAAACTACAAATATATACCAAATGGGTCAACTATCCTATTTACTAAACATATTTATACCAAATGGGTCAACTATCAACATTTAAACTACAAATATATACCAAATGGGTCAAATATTCTATTTACTAAACATATTTATACCAAATGGGTCAACTATCAACATTTAAACTACAAATATATACCAAATGGGTCAAATATTCTATTTACTAAACATATTTATACCAAACGGGTCAAATACTAACATTTAAACTACAAATATATACCAAATGGGTCAACTATCCTATTTACTAAACATATTTATACCAAATGGGTCAATTATCAACATTTAAACTACAAATATATACCAAATGGGTCAACTATCCTATTTACTAAACATATTTATACCAAATGGGTCAACTATCAACATTTAAACTACAAATATATACCAAATGGGTCAACTATCCTATTTACTAAACATATTTATACCAAATGGGTCAAATATTCTATTTACTAAACATATTTATACCAAACGGGTCAAATACTAACATTTAAACTACAAAGAGATACCTGTGTAATATTCGGTTCCGTAGGTGTAACTTGAGGAAGGCTTTCTTTCGGAAAAGGCATATGCCCAATCCCGATAACATGTCTGCGACGACTACCCAACACCTCTTCAAAAATACCAACCTGATCCACCTGTTCGGAGCTGCCTGCTTCTCCTCCTTCTTCTTCGGCGATCCGTTGACGTTCAGACTCAACCCTTGACTTTAACTTGTGCTGTATTTTACAAAAGTGATTTAATAGATTATAAATGTATACAATAGATTATAAATAAATGCTTACATAATTCTCTTCATTCTGAGGGCTATCAAACGTCCCCTGCCTTCCTATATGTCCAATACGGTATGCTTCATACCGTTCCACGCCCTGTTTAACATTAAAAGTTAAATTATAAGTTAAATAAACATTATCGTCTATGTATATGTGTGTGTATATACCTTCTTGTAACAATGACTGGCAAGAGAGCTCGATCCACCTCGGTATGTGTTCGTTTGTTTCTGGCGGGCGGCTTTAGCAAGTGCAGACTTCCTCTTATGCTCTGGTGTGCAGAAGTGATCAACAGCTCGATGCCAGTTTTCCAATTTCATACCCTTGGGAGGATTTTGCTTTGCTAACTCCACATCCCCATCATCTCCCAGCACCCGCAAATAATGACGCTTTGCGTCGGCTTTGCGGTCGCTGTATCGCCTTCTAATAACCGCCATAATGTCTCCTTTTTTTTTAGCGGCATTCATTTCTTCATTAATAGCATCCAAGTCGAAGCAACCCTAATAATTAAATCAAACAAGCTAGTCAGATAGAAAAAAAAATCAACAAATAACATATAGAATATATATTTACAAATCACTAACCTTTAAAATCTCAAATAACTTGTCTTTGTAAGTCTCAGAAACATTATCCCATCCTTCCACATCCAACGGGATCTCACGCCATATATGCATGGACGCCTCCCGGCCGAAGTAGCTGCCATCTTTGCCTACAGGCATGTTGGTGGCGGCATCATCAAATGGAATCGCTACCTTGCCTTTGCCTGTCTTAAGCGCTTTTCTTAAGCCCTTGTTTTTTGCAGGGCCCCGTGTTCTCCGACGAGGAGCTGCATTTAGAGTTAAAAATAATTAGTATTAGAATTGAAAAAGAAGTAAAAATAGTAAACAGTAAAGAACTGTAAGACTTACCACCGTCTTCCTGGTGGTTGTTCCACCAATCATCACCGCCTGGTGGCGGTGGCGGCGCCCCTGCACCGTCTCCCCCGTGGCCCATAACAGCGGCCATCAAATACACAAACAAAAACAAAAACGAACTCATACTGTCCTGCAAAAAGGAAATAAAAAATATTAGTCACATTATTATATGTAAGTCCTGCAATTAGAAATAAAACTTATTAGTCACATTATTATATGTAATAAATAAAGTATAAATACATGAAATCATCAACAATTACTGTTTTTTAATCAGACTCCATGTCATCATAATCTGGATCGTCCTCGTCATAATATGCCCCAGCATCAGCAACTTCACTGTCGTCATTGCTCGGGGCATCAACTTCCATTGCATTCTCACCTGGAGTAGCATGAGAAGATATGTTTTGAAAGTATTGGTGGAAGTCAATAATTAGGCCAATATTAGATGAAGAGTTATTGTGAACGACGTCAACATCCTCGCCAACATCCTCGCCTAACTCAGTGTCTACGTTTTGAACATTCTCGAGTTGTGGTGGTCTATCCCAAATTTGCCGGTGATTAACATTTTCGACGACCCACCTATGTTTATTATTTTGTTTTCCTCGAGATGGTTCTTGGATGTAGAACACTTGTTTGGCTTGTCGGGCAAATATGAGCTGATCTTCTTTGTCCCATTCGTGTTCTGTGCTGATACTGGTGATATTGTTTTCAACCGTAACTCGAGTATCGTACCACTTGCACCGAAATAGGACAGTTGTATACCCACGAGGATAACTGATCTCAATAATCTCTTCTAATACGCCATAATATTTCTCACCGTTCTCTCCCTCCACCATAACCCCTGAGTTTTGTGTTGCACGTTTTGTATCACGTGAAGCCACCATAAACCTAACACCGTTGACTATGCAACCGGTGTAAGTCTGGGCCATTATGTGCGCGCCCAATGAAAGAGCATATAACTCTGGGTGGAATTCTGAAGAACTTTCTTTCTTCATCTTATAAACCTAACAAATTTAAAATAATATTGTTTGTTATATATGCATTACCTAACAAATACATAGTAACGAGTGTTATATATGTATTACCTTGTGTTGAAACCATTCCGGAAACTTAGTTTTAATATCATCTTGGGGATGTGTAGATTTGAATTCACTACATTGAAGAAATATGTATAAAAGCAGGAAAAATTAGTCTTAATTATATATTTGGGATGTTCGGTAAATATATAAAGGATAGGAGCACTTACTTCATGTAGCCCCTGACTTCTTCGCAATTATCGAGGACAAACCATTCTATCTTGAGTTTGTCCTCAACTGAAAGTAGCTTGTCATTCGTTGCACTGATCGGCTTGCATTGGGACTCAAACACCCATAACTTTCTTTTTTCTACAACGGCGTCCTCATTTCTCTCAGGCTGATTGAACTTAGTCTTAACATTTTGCAGATACATTGAGCAAAATGTTAAAGCTTCTTCAGCTACATAACCTTCAGCTATACAACCTTCTGGCCTTGTCGGGTTTTTAACATAGTTTTTCAGTTTTTTCATATACCGTTCAAAGGGATACATCCATCTCATATAGACTGGACCACCAAGAATCGCTTCATCGGGTAAATGCATAACTAAATGAACCATTATGTCAAAAAAAGGCCGGCGGATATATCAACTCTAACCTGCACAAGATCATAAGAATGGCATCCCTCGCTTTCTTCATATCTTCCACTACCAGTGTTTTGGAGCAGAGCTGTTTAAAGAACGCACAAAGGTCTACCATTGGTGTATAAACATCTTTGCCCAAAAATGCTCTAACCCCAATTGGTATCAATTTTTGGATGAGAATATGACAGTCGTGTGATTTCAAACCAGTAATGTTAGTATCGTTATCTGTCACCCTTTTACTAATATTAGATCCGAACCCATCTGGTAGTTTAACATTTTTTATAAACTGGCAGAAACTCTTTCGGTCACGCCGGGTGAATGAGTATTTTGGGTGTGGGCAGGTCCACTTGGTTCCCTTTTTTTTCAACCATTGCGTCTTTCGAATTTTCAGCTTCTCTAAGTCTATTCGTGCATTTGAGCTGTCTTTCGTCTTTTCATTCATCAAAAGAGTACCAAGCAAGCTGTCGCACACGTTTTTCTCGATATGCATAACATCTAAGTTGTGCTTCAACTGCAGAGAAGACCAATACTCTAATTCAAAAAATATGCTTCTTTTGGACCAGTTCAACTCGAAGTCTTCACGATTGGGGTTAGCACCTCCAAATTGTGGATGCTTGCCTGGTAGGCGATTGAGTAGAAGAGCATGTTGAGCATCTATGTCAGCGGGACTAAACCGTCTCGGGGGGGCTCTTGTCTCGTGTGCCCCGTTAAACTCAGAACTTTTTCTCCACTGATGGTTGGCATCTAGGAACCGCCGATGGCCTACAAACACGCATTTACCTATTACACGCGCTGAAGGGGTGTCTTCGTTGCAAGTCGGGCATGCTTTGTATCCCTGCCCGCTCCAACCTGATAGACTGCTACGAGCTGGAAAGTCACTTATAGTCCATAACAACGCCGCCTTCATTGTGAAGTGCGTGTTTGTCGCAGCGTCTTTAGCAAGTACGCCTGTCTGCCACAAATCCTTAAGCTCATCCACCAACGGCCTAAGGAAAACGTCCATGTCCTTCCCAGGGGATTTAGGGCCAGGAATCAACAAGGTCAACATAAATGTGGACTCTTTCATGCATAGCCACGGAGGCAGATTGTATGTGGTGAGTATAACCGGCCAAGTGCTATGAGTCGAGCTTTTGATGCTGTAAGGATTAAAACCGTCAGCTGCAAGCCCTAGGCGAACATTTCGGGGTTCACTCGAGAAGTTAGGGTACCTTAGATCAAAGTCCTTCCATGAAGATCCATCAACTGGATGACGCATAATACCATCTTCTGATCGTCCGGTACTGTGCCATATCATATCTTTTGCTGTGTGCCTTGAGCCATACAAGCGTCGTAGTCTGGGGGTCAAAGGAAAGTATCGTAACACCTTGTGAGGTACATTCTTGCCACTTGTGTCTTTCTTTACCCACCGACTCTCATTACAAACAGGACAGTTCTGCAGCGACTGATTTTCTTTCCAGAAGAGAGCACAGTCCCATTTACACACGTCTATCATCTCATATCCCAAACCAGTCTTCTTTAATATCTTTTTGGCTTTGTAATGCGAAGGGGGGACCTTGTTACCTGCTGGAAGTATAGACCCGAAAAACCCGAGAAGCTCATCAATCGAATTATTAGTCCATTTGTGCCTTACCTTCATATTCATAAGCTTTGATATAAAGTCAAGGGAGGAATAATCAGCACACCCAGGATATAGCTCTGATTCGACTTCATCTATCAGGGCTTCAAACTCATCACGAACATCACTACTCTCTGTATTCGAGCCCCCTTCATTAAGGTCAGTATACTCTTCCATACGATCCTCTTCCACTACCACACGCTCCGCTATAAGGTCTGCGATAACGTCATTCATATCGCTTCTTCCCCTAACCTCATTTACGACTACAGGAGACGGCGTAATTGGGTTTTCACCGTGATAGATCCACAGCGTGTAATATTCATCGAAACCATTTATACGAATATGATATGTCATTGTTAAGAAGCCTATGAAGATAGAATTATTACACTTTTTACACGGACATCTAATCGTTCCATCTGAGTTGACGAATGGTTTGGCATACTCAATGAAATTGTCAATTCCTTTTTGGTACTCAACATCCAAACGGTTCTTTATAAACATCCAGCTTTTATCGATCGACATGATGATGTGACTGAAACATAATTTGGGTTTGAGGCACGATAATTTAAATGAAACGTATTATTGACACCTAAAGGGTAGGCTGCTAAACCCACTTTTTGAATACCTTATCTCATATATGAATGTGTATTACATGATTGTTTGTTTGAGAAAAATTCGGCAGCATTTCCCCTTAGCCCCCAAGTATATAATATAAATATATACCCGAGGAGCAAAGAGGAAACGCCAACCGAATCTTTCAAAAACAAACAATCATGTAGTACACATTCACATCCTAAATGAGATAAGGTATTCAAAAAGCAGTCCCAAAATGGGGACTACCCGAAATTAATTACTAAATCAATTTCGGGCGGGTATTTCTAAGCTCACTATGTTTTAAATGGGGATTCATTTTCGGGCATGTCTTTCTAGTCTCAATATGTAATAACACATACATACATACACGCATACTTATACATACTCATACATACTCATACATACATACTCATACATACATACATAAACTCATACATACATATACTCATACATACATACACGCATACTCATACATACTCATACATACGTACATAAACTCATACATACATATACTCATACATACATACATACATACATACTCATACATACATACACGCATACTCATACATACTCATACATACATATACTCATACATACATACATACTCATACATACATGCATACATACATACTCATACATACACGCATACTTATACATACTAATACATACATACTCATACATACATACATAAACTCATACATACATATACTCATACATACATACATACATACATATACATACATACACGCATACTCATACATACTCATACATATGTACGAAAGTTTGTATCTACTTCTCAACAATGACCTATATTCATTTATATACTTACAAACAATGGGTCACAAACATCTCACAAAGACATTTCATCAAACATGTGGCGAGCATGACTAAATCAAGCAAAAATATCAACAAATTCATGTCAATCGAACATGTGCACATTCAACAAATCAAAAAATTAATCACTATAATCTAATCTTAAAAAAAAACAGAAATATATAAAAAAATCAGAAAAAAATAAAAAAACAGAAAAATATTTCAAAAAACAGAAAAAAAATAAAAAAATCAGAAAAAAATAAAAAAATAACAGAAAAAAACAAAAAAAAACTGAATACATACCTTTAGCGGCGGCGAATAACCTTTTAGCGGCGACGAGTAACCTTTTAGCGGCGGCGGGTAACCCGGATCGGTTCTTTCCTACAAAAAAAATAAATTATCAAAAAATAAAAAAAAAAACCCTAAAAATTAACTAAAAGTATAAAATAAAAATAAACAGAAAAAAATTAACTAAAAACTGAAAAAAATTAACTAAAAACTGAAAAAAACTGTTAAAATAAAAATAAACAGAAAAAAATTAACTAAAAGTATAAAATAAAAATAAAAACAGAAATAAACAGAAAAAAAAAAAACTGAAAAAAACTGTTAAACTTACAGGTGGCCGGAGGTGAGGGTGGTCGGAGGTTGGGCTGCGAGGTGGAGGATGGCCGGAGGTGGGCTGCGAGGTGGAGGGTGGCCGGAGGTGGGCTGCGAGAGGTGGTTTTGCAAGGGGGCAGCCGGAGGGAGAAGAGAGGTGGCCGGAGTTCTTGGTGGAGGGAGAAGAGAGGTGGCCGGCGGGGTTAGGTGGTTGGCGGCGGCGGGGTTAGGTGGTTGGCGGCGGCGGGAGTACGTAGGGTTGGGAGCAAGAGGTGAGGAAAGGGACAAATGAGAGGGAAGGAATTCATTGGCGCTATAAGTCTGAATGTTTTTAGACTTTTAGCGGCGACACTGTCGCCGCTAAAGGTCTTCTTATGTGGCCGTTGGATCAAAAATCAAGGGTCAAGATTGAGATTACACCTTTAGCGGCGACCCGCCTGGCCGTAGCCGCTAAAGGCGTCGCCGCTAAAGGCGTCGCCGCTAAAGGTCGAATTTCTTGTAGTGATAGTAGCTTAATTTAGCATTATCCTGTATTGGAGACCATCATTATCATATATCAGAGTATCATTATCACATATGAGAGTTTATTATATGTTATTCTTAACGGTTTTTTACCGTATTATTATTGTATGTTGTTTTCTCTACTATGAATCCTTTTGAGTTGACATACATATCAAAGTTAAATATTGAAACCATGCATCCCCGAAATTTTCGGTTATCTAACATGACTTTATTTACAAGGTATTCCTTCTAGAATACAAATGCCAAACCGTGTTTTCAACTCCTGAAATAAAAAATAAAAGATTAATTTCAGGTCAGATTTATTTCATCATCTATACAACCACGATTAAAATATTATTTATGATGTGAACAAATCGGATTTGAGTTGAAATTACAGTGTTCAGACATGAAATTAAGGGCTTTGATCGAAAGTTCGAAACCATCAATATATTATATATGGTGGTTGAATTAATATAATTCAACACAACACGTTTAGTTGTTTTCTATTTATATAATGTGTTTTAGTCATGAAAGTCTATTTGGATTTTAGATAAAGATTATTAGGTAATAATATGACTTTTATTTAATGAAGAAGTAAAAAGAGTGTAGATACGACTTTTATAAAGTGCGAACGACTTTGATTTTAAGATGCTCCCCCATTTAATTATACCAGTAGGATTGCCCGCGCGTTGCTGCGGGTATTTTTGGTCATCTAAGGGTGTGCATGGGCCGGTTTGGCTTGGTTCGGTTTTTACAAAAAATCATAACAATATCCATAACAAACTTCGGTTATGGTTATTCGGTTATAGTTATTTCGATTATTAACAAAAAAAATAAACTAAAACTAACTTTAGGGTAAAGTATAAAATTAAAAGTCAATGGGTCTAGGAAAACCGAAACCTACAATGTTGTACTTAGTTTGTGCTATTTTGTACAAGGCAATCAGACTACATTTTCTAGTTATACTACCAATGTTTGTACAAGGCAACCAGTGTTTGGCCTGTCACAATAAATAGAAGTTAATATGTTGATCGGGTATTTAGTAAATGCATTTCATTACACCAATATGGCTAACAGATACTCTTCGTTTGAGCTTTGTTGCAACTCTAAAGATTTAATTTGGACTCCAGAATTTATTTACAATAAATTACTTTAATTATAATTAATTATTCAACAAAGATGTAATCTATGAAAAATATTAATGAAGGACTAAATATTAAATCAATTTTTTCTTGTAAAAAAAGAATATGGATCTTAATATATGTTTTGTAGCTTGCATGTGGTATAAGTTGGTTGAAACATATGCTAAACGCAAACTTTTCCAAGTTTAGTGAGACACACCTTAAGAAGCCATAAACATGAGAACGCCTAACGTGTATATACTTGGAAATACAAAAAAACACAAAAGTTGAGATCGACTCATTAAATTATGAATTAAGTAGCAATAAAGAAGATCATAAGTTATATTAACATCACCAATTACAAACTAATAAGATGGATTAAACCACAAGAATGTATCACAAAGTTCTTAACCTTTGACGTCAGTCTTTTATTTGCTTCATCAAATTCTAAATTCTTTTTCTACAACTCTTGTAGCCGTGGAACCAATCCGCAAATATCACTCTGCAACAAATGAACCAAACAAGATTTTAAGCATATCTTAAATACTCATGCCTTGACCATTATTAATCAAGCATTTTTTTTTTCATTTTTTGGTTGCAAATCAAAACATCTCATAAGAAGCACAACAAACACCATTATAGATTAACCTAAACCTAAATTAAGCCCTAATTAGAAGGACAAACCCAACTAATTTCACAAAAATCCTCTGTCTAAAACGTGAAAATTCCATAAACACACATGATCACTTCACAAACAATTAAACAAATGCACAAAGTACCTCTAAAAAACATACAAAATGATTAAAAAAACAACAGATTCATTGAGGTCACGAAATACCTCTAAAAAGGTTCAATTTAACAGCATGGATTTGAGGCCTGCGATTTCTAGGATTGACAATCAGAATCATAAAATGCTTGTGGAATTTTAGAACCGATAATAGATGTTTGAGTTGGTGGATTAAAGGTGAATATTATGATTCAAAATGATGATTTTATAGTTGTCATCAAATTAAATTGAAACAATAACTTTTCATCAATGGATTATTGATTTCTTGGAAGGTGAAAGGTGGAAGGGTATTATGGGGATAAGATTTTAGTTTTTAACTAAAAACAAAACACAAAATTACTATCATAACCTCCAAAGTGTTTTAATTGTCACAACTATGCCTATTATACCCTTAAATTTATTGCTTAAATATGTTGTACATGTTGCTTCTTAAGTTGTATGGAAATGAAAATGACCATATTGGCTATCACTCCTCCTTTATAATGTATTATAGATTATAGATTATATATAGATTATAAATTATAGATTATAGATTCACTATCACCGTATCACGTTTACATTCTTAAACAAGTAGATAAATCATAAAAAAATTAAATAATCCAAAAAGTATCACATGAAATTCAAAGCGTTTAACGACTCGATCAAATTGTGACACATGTTATACGGTTATTAAAAACTAATGTATTTTTTGTTTTAGGGAATATAAAACATAAGATCTATTATTTTAGATAAAAACTAGCTTCTGTTTTATTAAGTTATGGACAGCTTATATTTTTATTAGTTTTCTTCTCTGTTTGACTTGAAATGGTCAACTACTAACGATCTTTTATTACAAATAAAAAAAAAAAAACACAAAAATATAAAAGCTTAAAGAGGTACATGTCTTTTGATTTGGAATTTAATATATTATCTATTATACCAAACACTATTTACGTACATGACTCACCTTGGCATATAATTATATTAAACATAAAAAATACGATAACATAACAACTTGATTTTATAGAAATGAATTCATAGTATCTGGATTACATTAGTCTTTCAATATCGTGGTTCGATTGACCAAAGCCTATCAAACATTAATGGAACACGGAAAGGAAAGAAAAATTATAAAAGTTAAAATTGTGTCTCCTCGAGAAATATCATATTTTGTTATGAATCAACAATTTATCAAAGTAAATTAGTATTAAACTCACTAAATATACTTTTATGGTGTAGGATTATGAAACTACAAGTTTAATTAATTAAAGGTTATAAATACATTAAATGTTTGATAGTAGTGTAAGAGTTTTTATTTTTTTGAACAGCTAATTTCTGCTCCTTATTTTCACCTTGCCCACGAATTGATTCTTTGCTTATCATGAGAGATACTTTGCCTCTTACCACCGGTTACAACTCAAGTGGCAATATTGTAACTTGTAAGAGTTACTCCCTCCGTCCCAATTTAAATGTGCTTCTTTCCTTTTTTGGTTGTCCCAAATTAAATGTCCCTTTTTAAAAATAGAAATGCAATTTTCAGTTTTGTCCATAAAAGACAAAACACAATCACCACTTTTGAAGATATTATTGTCATTTACCACATACAAATAAAAGATTTCTTAAAATGTGTGTTTTTAGACCCAGGACATTTAAATTGGGACGGAGGGAGTATAAAATAGAAATTGGAGGAGACAAAAATGTTAAACCGCCTAAATTTATTAATTATGTAAGAGTGGATTTAAGGGAGATATTAGAAATTATAGATGAAAAAGATGGTTGTTAGAACTCGTGTACCCTACCTAAACTCGCTATATGAAGGTCAACGTAGGCTCGAGTTCAAGGTTGTTTGTTAAATCTGCTTATTTTGAGAGTCAAGCTCGGCTCAGGTTCATAATTAAATCAAGTTCTTCTCTATTCAAGATTTTAGCGAACCGGTTTTAAGAATTTCATGAACAAGGGTGGATTCAATGGTTCTCCATGGGGTGCTAAGGCTAGATTGTGATCTGAGATCGATGGTCGTGGACCGTAGTCCTTGGTGCGACTAAAACACGGATAAAATAAAAGAGAAATGAAGACAACCAATTCAAAATTACTTGTTCAAAAGTAATAATAATAGAACCAAGAAAAAACAAAGGCAACCACAAAATTGCTTCTTTAGCTTTTCGATAACAAGAACAGAAGCACAAAACAAACTCTACATAAAATATGTGTATGAAAGTGATAGCGGCATTGGCTTGAATAAGTCGCAACAAAAAGTTCGCGGCTGCTTGCTGGTACCGGAGAAAGCAATGAGCAACAGTGGCTTAGTCGTAAAAAGTTCTCGAAATAGGATTAGCGGTGGCAAGCCGCCCTATCTAGGGTTTGAACTCGATGGTGACGGCTAAGGGTTCTAATACTGTAAGAATACAAAATAAAGATCGTAACTAGAACCCTAATGCTTTAACACTATGTAAGAATACGAAATACTAAATCAAGTATTACTGAATAATGCATTACAATAAAGAGAAAACGGAATCCAAACCTTAGATATCTAATGGGCATGTGGGCTCATAACGATAGACCTTATATCCAATAGGCACTCCATTAGATTACCTCATTCCCCATTAACAATGATGTATGGAAAATGAATGCTTTTGTATTCAGCGGGTGAGTAGAAAACGGATTCGCTAAACTATAGCTAATCTAACTGTTATAAACAAACAAAAAAATAGATGTTTCTGTAAGCATTTTTTTTAAAAGCTACTTTTACGGTTTGGTTGCGCTTATACTTGCCCTCATCACCGAAGAACCAAGCTAAGCCACGGTTAACCAAACCAATTTGTGCCACTGAACCTAACCTACATTTAGAGGGTGTTTGGGATTGAGTTTGGAAATGACTTATTGGCTTTTTGAAAAAACCCAGTAAGTCAAAAAACCAAATTTTTGTAGCTTTAGAAAATGATTGTTAGCTTTTTCAAAACGTCAATAAGTCAAGAAACCATTTTCAAACTCAATCCCAAATGCCTCTTACAAGCTGAGTTTCACGTTTAGACCCGTTTTACTTACTTTCACCTAGGGCTGTTCAAAATCGGATAATCCAAAATTCGAATCCGAAAAATCCGAAAATCCGAATTCGAATTATCCGAAATTTCGGATTCGGATTCGGATCCTGATTTTGAAAATTTTCGGATAATCGGATTATCCGAATCCGAATATTAAAAATATATATATAAATATATAATATTATATACACTACATAACACAATACACAATCCTAAATCCTTAATCCTTCTAACTCTAAGTCCATACTCCTCTAATCCATAGTTGTTGCTCTCTCTTCTCTCCTCTATAACAGCCCCCGTCCACCTCGTATCCGACCTCCACAGCCCCCTTCCATCAAAATAATAAGTTTTTTTTTTATATATTTGTTGTTCAAATTTCGTTTATCTAACTTCGATTTTTGTTTTTTTAATAGGTTCACGTTTTAGGCATAAAGGAGAACGTTTTTTATAGTTTTTTTTATTATTTTTTTAATTTTTTTTTAAGTTTCGGATTATCCGTTGGATGATCCGAATCCGAATCCGAAATTTCGGATATCCGAATTTCGGATATCCGAAATTTCGGATTCGGATTCGGATCTCAATATTGACTATCCGAAATTTCGGATTATCCGAAATTCGGATATCCGAAATTCGGATTATCCGATTTTGAACACCCCTACTTTCACCAACCATTAATGGAATCAAGGGTCTTTATTAAAATTGGATTAAATATAGTTTTGGGTTGGGCCGTGGATATGAATCTATGATGGTTTGCACAAAGCAAAACGAATGGGTCAATAGGTCAAATGTATTTGGGTTTTGTGTCTTTTTGTGCTTAAGTTTGGTTGCACTAGTTTATGCATAGCCCAAATGCTTGTTCGGGCCTAAGGCCTGACTCTAGTTTGGCCCATAAAAAAACTAACATTCCTAAATAGTATGTTATATACTTTTGTAATTTTATGTAGGAACTCAAAATATCTTTTAATTCTGATGCAATGCGTTTTAAGTAGTTACTAGTATTATGCCCGCGCGCTTCGCTGCGCAAATACAAATCTAAAAAAAACATGGCAGCGTATTGCATTCTAATTTGGCTAAATTTTGTAAAGCATGTCTCTTTCTCGTTCTCATTCTCATAAGAGACGGCTTTTGAAAGTAAATTTAAGATTTAAGAATCAAAATTACAATTCTTGTTTTTTTTACAATCCACATATGTTTTTATGTTTATTTTGTTCATACAATCATTCAAGCTTAACTTTCTTAGTATAATACTAGTGGTAATGCCCGCGCGTTGCAGCGGGTTCGTTACGCGAGGAAAATATAGTCAGTATCTTTTTTTGGTACCAGAACTTCTTATAAAGTGGCATATGAAATTCCCGATATTCAAACGTGTTAACGTGTTTCCAAAGATTAAAAGACCGAAAAGATTGATCTAATGTTTTGTTGTTTACCTCTATGTGTGAAATTTCTTTCAATTGCCTATCAGCAAAATAAGCATATAAAGCTCTTAGAACAGCCTGCAATGCACAAATCCATTAAACCCATGTTTGCATTGCACAAATCTTTCAATGGATGAGTTGGGTAACAGGTAATTTACATACGGTTTAGGCCATACCCACCAAAAATAATGTTCATTTGTTTTAAAAATGTAAATAAAAAACTAATACCCTAAATATTATTCAAAAGCTATATTGATACATAAACATGTATTAAAATACACTTTACAAACACGTTTAACCCGTTTTATTTTTAGTTTTTTTACCCATTTGTGGAGGTAAAATTTTGTGGTTGCCTTGTCTTACCTGGTGAGATACGACTACAACAGGCGCGCGTTGTCGTTCTAACTCAATAATAACCGGCTCCAACTTGTTATATACACAACTGCAAACTTTTAACGTTGCTTAAAATACCAAAACTTTAATTAGTTACTTTCTATATTTTCAACAGAGATTTTTCCTTGTATTTGAATTCAGTACCTTTGTATCACATCAAGATACAACTCTCCACGAGGATATCGATACCTGAGTTTGTCTTTCTTCCTTGACCTTTAAAAAAAAGACCATTGAATGGAAAGGTATAAAATTACAAAAAAAAAAAGAAAAAAAATCGAATATTTCATATTTAACATACTTGTATTCTTCAGGCATGTTCTTCTTTATTTTTTCATACCTCATACCGTTACATACACCAACATTTATCTTATCAAGTGCACGCCATTGTATCTATAACGTAAAGAAAGTACACAAAATTTACAAATGACAAGTGATCAAAGAAGCAATTTATGTGACATGTAAAACTAACCTTGGGAAATCCAGCAATTTGATTTGCAGTCAAAATTGTTCGTTGCAATGTGCTTGTCCAAATCTAGGTGCATAAATAAAAAAACAATATAAACATTGCAAACTTTGTGCAACAAACAAAGAAAATGCAAATAGTAAAATAAGTAATAGTTCTTACAAAAGCATTTTTTTGAAGGCAAGATAGTTCATGTAGGCCTTCAATTGAATGTTATAAGAGGAGGAATGATAAGTGATCAAAGAAGCAATTTATGTGACATGTAAAACTAACCTTGGGAAATCCAACAATTTGATTTGCAGTCAAAATTGTTCATTGCAATGTGCTTGTCCAAATCTAGGTGCATAAATAAAAAAAACAATATAAAACATTGCAAACTTTGTGCAACAAACAAAAAAAAATGCAAATAGTAAAATAAGTAATAGTTCTTACAAAAGCATTTTTTTGAAGGCAAGATAGTTCATGTAGGCCTTCAATTGAATGTTATAAGAGGAGGACTTGAATTTCACAATCAATCTCATTCAATTTGATCCTTAGGGTTACGAAACTTGAAGGGACAAGAGGTTAATGATCTATATTTATGAAGGAAGAAGGCAAATGATTGAAGGGTATGGATGGAAGAAGGAGGGTAGTATGGTAAAAGTCTTTTGATATTGTAAAGGAGGAGGTGGATGAAATGTCTATATTACCCTCTTAAGTGTCTTAATTGTCCCATTTATGCCCATAATACCCTTAAATTTCTTGCTTAAATATGTTGTACATGTTGCTTGTTAAGTTGTACGGAAATGCAAATTACATTGTTGTACATCACTCCTCCTTTATAATGTATTATAGATTATAGATAATGATTTTAGAATTTATATTTATATTATTGTCATTTTGCAATTGATCTAGACGGTCATTTTGTCTTTTTAATTGAAATCATATAAAGGTGAGGAGCTTCAAAACAACTCACATGATAGTAATGAACATTTTTATAAAAGTAGTACGGGCATATTAATTCGCATGTGATAATTCAAATACATTAATAAGTCTCTAAATTGATTATATAGTTATAGTACAAGTGTATAATGCAATAAGGGGTATTATAGGGAACTTTTACATGACATATCTATGTTAAAGCATGAGTCTCTTGATATCCCATCTTAAAATGGGTGTAAAATTACTTTTATAGACATGTCTCCTCCTTAATAAGGTAACATAGATTATTAACTGGCTGGTTTTAGCTCGACTCATTTTCGAGCCATCAGTGTGAATCATTCACCAACAAGCAAAATGAAATTCTTGATTTTGTAATATTTGTTTGTATAGGACTTCAAAATTTTACCTTTTCCAAGATTTAATGCAACTGTTTTTAACCGACACGTTTCAATCCGACTCAGTGTTGGCTAAAACCTCAAAAGTCGTAATTTTTTCGGACAATTTGATGTAATTGTTTTCAATCGATCCATCACTGAGGAAAATTTCTTGACTCGTCACGGGTAAAACATAATTCTGAAAAGGGGTCACTTTGTATAGTGTCGTCGCTTGCATATTAGACAACTTGTTTATAGTTATACCATCATGTGGCTCCAATGTAACCTCAGTTTTGGTACATTTATCTTACAGTTTTGTTAGTTTTTTTTGGGTGATAGTAACATTTCCATATTGGCCAACCTATTTGTATGTACTTATAACAATTTAATTATTGGTTTGTTGTACTAAAGCCACATGCACATATATAATTACTTCTAGTCATAGTGTTGGTCTTTATAGTAACAAGTAACTGCACTGCACATGTATAATAACTTAACTTTATACAAGGGATTCATGTGACCATCTTTTGCTACATTGTCAATATTCCACATATACTTCTTAAATTTTGTATTTTAGCAATTTATACTATTACTTGTAAAAATACTATGAGATAAAGTAAGTGATCGGGCCGACAGGCTCCACTTGTGATGAAACGTTTACAAGTATTGCCCTTGAATGTATGGTTTCTTTCGTGTGACCGCTATCCATGCATGCACCATGTGACATTATTTGTTCAATTTGTAAAAATGACTAAAAATCATGTTCGTTCTCTACGACTATATTCTTTTTCTGTTTACATGATATGTGTTGCCAGTCATTGTGAATAATTGTAACAATTAAATATGGATATGATGATTCATTTTGCCGTTATTTGTTTCCTGCGTAGATTTGTCAAGAGTTAATGGCCAAAATCATCCCTGAGGTTTGGCCAGTTTTAATACATCAGTCCAAAATCGAAACTTTTTACATCTGGATCCTTCCGTTTTACATTTTTTTTTTCAAATTTGTCCCTGACACTAAACCTAGTTAACTATTGTCGTTAACTCTAAGGGAATTTTTGTCTTTTTGGCTGCCCCCTTTTTACATCTGGGTATTTTTGTCTCCTGGTGGTGTGAATACCTCAGTTGAAATTAGGTTTTAAAATGGGGGACAACCAAAAAGACAAAAATACCACCAGAATTAGCGACAGTAGTTAACTGGGTTAAGTGTCAAGGACGAATTTGACAACAAAATGTAAAACATAAGGACCCAGCTGTAAAAAGTTTCGATTTTAGACTGATGTAGCAAAACTGGCTAAACCTCATGGACGATTTTGACCATTAACTCATTTGTCAAAGTGGTGGATGCAGAATTCCTCAACTGCGGAGGTCAAAATGGATCAAATTAGAACGGGCCAGGTCAAATAAATTACATTATGAGATTTTAATTAATAACTTTGGACGATTCGTCCGATTAAAGAAGATTAATTTCCATTCGAGGAATTATAAATTACAAATAAAATACAAAGACTCGGTTTTAGCATGAATTTGGGCTTTGAGAGATACTTGATGTGATTTTGTATGTTTCATAAAGCACAAAGGATGTAATTTCACTAATAACTAAAAAACAATTTGTATAATTCTTTTTTTTATACCTCATTCAAAACTTTTATAAAATGCGATAACATTATTTTCAGTGTCTTAAAATCGAAATGAAATTATGTTGTAAAATGATGTAATAGATAGTAGTAGATATAGATAAATAAATAAATAATAAAGTATAAACAAGTTTTTTAGGGGGTGTTTGGAATTGATTATTCAAAACAGATTATGCGTTTTAAAAAAGCAGGGGCGGAGCTGCTTATTGATTATTGCGTTTTGGTAGCCTAAAAAACTGATTATCCGCGTTTTCAAAACGCAATCCCAAACACTAAAAACTGATTATCTGCGTTTTAAAAACGCAATAATCTAAAAATCAGATTCAAAACGCAATCCCAAACACCTTAGTACTTTAAGTTTTAAAAACTGATTGAACTAGTCAACTAGATTAAAACGAAAATCGCAACAACGATGGTTGATCAACTTTTTATCATTTCAGCCATTCAGCCATTTCTAAATTCCTATTGTCTATAACCTTTTCGCCTGCCAATCATAAATCATAATCATTAAAAAAGTGAGCTTAGTAACCCAAATCACTTTCTACATTAGCACGAAACTTTCATATATCATTTTATTAGAACTCTCTCTCGCTATGGGCATACGAAACCGACAAAAATATTAAATATATGATTGTCTCATTTAAATCTGACTAGAGTTAACTAAAAAATTATTTCACTGTTTATATGACCCTATCCTTATAGATCGATGTAATTACTTGGCGTTGTGAAACATGATTGAATAAAGGAAAATGTAAAAAAAGAAAAAAAGAATCTTGGATTGCGTATGCATGTATATAAAATTCAACAAAAGAATTTGGGAATATGCCTTCTCGGACCCGCCACCTTACCGAGCTGAGGATATTCACTATTCAGTCTTTAGATAGTGATATATAAATTAGCGGCGAAGCTTAAAAATTCGGATCGGGGGTCTGAATCATATAACTAATTAAATAAAGAGGGGTAGAAAGTGTATATCAATAAAAATTTATACAAATACCATATAAATAGAACTACTCAGCGAAAATTCGGAAGGTCGGACGACCCCCTGCCCCTTAAAACCTGCACCACTTATATCAATAGCATACCCACTTGAAACTTATGTTAATTATATTTGAAAATTAATCCTAAATTTATTACTATCCAAGGGAGAAGCTTTTTGAGGGCCTGAGGTGGCCGGCCCCACCGTTTTTTGGTGCAGTGGTGGAATTTTGTGATTTTCGGTAAATTGAGTCCGGGTTGAGTCCGGCTCCTACCGATTTGATCTTCCGGCTAATAACGATCGAAAAAAATTGAGTCCGGCCTCTACCGATTCGAGAACCAAGCTTCGTCACTGTTACTATCATAATATGTAGTGTAAATCCTAATGGTTTATATAGATTCACTTAAGTTTTATCATTATACAAAACTTAATCCAAAGAGTTCCCTTACCCATTCACGATCACGAAAAGCTGTGGTACATGTATATGCCATGTTTTGTACATTTGAAACAAATATAATTGAATTGGCCAAACTTTTTACCTTTAATAAATATTTCGCCAACTGAAGAGATGATCCCATATCAGTCCATCGCTTTGGCCAAAGCAAGACGCTTTGAGGGGGAGAAAATAATTTTTTGGGGTTGAAATATAACGGCCCATAAATAATATCAGTATACTTTTTTATGCGTTCTATAGAGACAAGTTAAACAGAGTCATAGATTCGATGAATTTATTTATGTTAAGTAAATATATTATTTAACAAGCCATTAAAGATGCATGAACATGCAGAAATGAGCAGGGTTTTTTATACCAAATATCGTGTCACAAGTTATGTCTATGTTATAATTAGATTTGCATATCATATTTGGAAGATAATTAATTGTTTTATTTATTTTTGTCCTTTTGGGTGATAATGATTGGAATTTGTCGCCACTTTGTTTTATAATTTTTAAACATCCTTTTTTAATTATAGTTTAATTTAATGAATTTGTTTGTTTCTTCTTTACAACGAATCGGATCGTGAATGAAATCATCATCATCATACTCAGTTAATCCCACCTACAGCAAAGTTAAGGTAGGGTCTGAGCAGGGTAAGATGTAGACAGTCTTACCTCTACCCCTAAGAATAGAGAGGCTGCTTCTAGTGAGACCCCCGGCTCAATGTGGTTTGGTATCAAGCCTTGGACATAAGAGAACACTTAGCAATCGGGACAAACCCGATTGGTGCATGTACCCCTTTGTCTTTTGGCTATCAACGCCACCACATGATGCATGATTAACCTTCCTTCGTTTTTAACGTACGGAGTTTATATAAGTTCGAACCAGAAGTCTAAATGAAAGCTTGTTAAATTAATGATCCAAGACTTAAGACTTGTTTGACAACCTTTGCGTCAGTGTAAGTAGATGCTGAAATAGTGAGATGTCTGACTGGGTAAGATACTCAGAACTGAACCAGTAAATGTTGAGCTAGTGAGAGTATGTTAATGTGTTGGTGGTGGAGGAAGTGGTGGTGAGTTGAGGAAACAGTGCGCGAGTGATCGGGTGAGGATTATGAACACAGGTGAAGCGATATATGGGTAAAGTTTTCATTCAACGTCATTGAAAATTAATGGGTAAAAAGGCCTGTTACATGATTTAGTGATGTTCTTCTAGTGAAACAAACACACTCAATGTTAACTAATTTAGAGGTATCTTGTTAATAAAATTATTAAAAGGCTATCAAACAACTCGTTATTATTTATATTAAAATTATAATTAGATTAATGTAATAAGTATATAATCATAATATGTTTATGCTATGTATACCATGATAGTTTGAAATGATTATATATGAATATATTTAAAGTAATTCATAAATAATAAAAGGTATGTATTTATTTTAGGAGAAATAGTTTGTGAATTTAACATTATTTAGTACCTCCAACTTACAAAAATAAATGTGTTAGACGTGACTAGAGTTCGAGATTAAGAATTCTTTTATGAGTTAAGCTTTTCTAAGTTAAATGAGTTGAGGTCAAACATTTGTTTACAACGATTTAATTATGGTTTAATGCTTATTTTACAATAACATAAAATAACTGTGATAATTGATTAATTGTCTGAAAGCTTATTATCTGTCCTTCAAATAATAACATGTACGGTGGTTTTATTTATAAATTATAACTAGAGCAACTCTTACGTGTATTGTGGTGGGTATTCAATCGGCATTTTAAGTTCATCACAGTATCGATACACTACTAGTATTTGGTTTTTAAAGGTAAACCCAAATAAGCAAATAATAAAGTCATGATATTGTTAAACGGATATCAACACGCATGTGTTTAACATCAAACGAAAACCATAGAAGTGAATGTCAATAACGGTTTCGATAGCATCGATTCCGATAAGAATATTGTTTGGTTTGAATTAGCGAGTACACAATTAATGTTGGGATAGTATCAGTTCGGTTTGTCATGATACTGGTAGGGTACTAACATTCAATATTGCTTACGATATTTAAAAGAATTCTATTACGAATACAACTTTGTATTCAACAAAACATTTACTGAAAATCATAAAAACAAATAACGTTGCCGCTACCAAAGTTGGTTAGACGGTATTGGTTGGCCATGGTAATTATATTTGGTAATTATATTTGATTTGTTCGATTTTGAACAAAACCTTTATCATAATGTAAACAAAGATAAGCAAGGCATAAACGAATATATTCAGAATTTTGTTTTTTTTTAAGTATAATATTCAGAATTTTGTTAATCATTAAATTGTATTAATGAAATCAATAACTAAAATAAAATGTGAGGTAGCTTTGATAATATGTATCATTTGCTTTGGTTATTTGTACGCTACTACTCACAACTAAATTTTTGAAAATAAAAATCATTTTGAAACAGATAAAAATAGGCATGTCGCAACAATAGAC
The DNA here is from genome assembly GCA_028751855.1 of Ambrosia trifida. Lineage (NCBI taxonomy): Eukaryota > Viridiplantae > Streptophyta > Magnoliopsida > Asterales > Asteraceae > Ambrosia > Ambrosia trifida. The sequence goes on from CM054129.1 coordinate 132,286,287, forward strand.
TCGGAAATCTATTAAAGTTGTAAGAGAAAAACAAAAATATACTCAAATTATCTATAAATAAAATAATACTAAAAATTAAAGTTTTAACAAAATATATGTTACGGTTACTATATATTTAAAATTAACAAATTTCATCACGGATATTTATAACTTCACAAGCACAAGCAAAATTATACACAACGATTTTCACAAGCACAAGTTTTGAGATTGTACACGTTGATTTCATAATCATGTATGGCTTAAGTCGAGTAACGAAATAATTTAAATAACGTATATCTTTGATTATTTCTTGATTACGAATCATTATTATCAGTTTATTTAAAAGCACGCTAAAATGACTTTGAGTTGTATGGTCCTTGTCATTCTGATCATAACCCTAGGGATTGTCATGATGGGAGCCGAGTAAAAGGAAATCTGGACTTATTTATGAATCAAGTATACCCAGCTCAAATAGATATTCGGTTTAGTGTTTGATCATTGTGATAGTTTAACTAATATTTGAGGTCGTTTGTGAGATCGAGCTCAACTGACTCATCTATTTATTTTTATTTTTATCGGCGAACAACTGTGTGACAACCACCCTTGCGGGGCGCCGTGCCCAATAATCGACTACTCGACCTCCAGCAGCCCACGCCTTCTCCCGATGCCCGGAAACCCGAGCTCCACCCGCCCGAAGGCACGACAGTGTTATAGAACTCGGTAAAACCTCGCCGCCCGTCAGAATCAAACCGGCGCCACCCGTATTCGATCTTCACCCTGATACCAAATCATAAATTATGGAAGTGGGGATCGAACCTTTGATCACATAGGTGAAACAAAAGTCACTCCACCACTCCACCACTATTAACTGACTCATCTATTATCCAGTGGTTGAATTCTATGAGTTAAAGCATAGAAGTCCTTTTTAAGAATTAGTTTAGACTATAATTAAACTTATGTGTATTGATTGATATCAATAGGATTCTCTCAATAACTGTGGGATAATTCAATTGACTTGCTGACCAAGTGAATCATAATATGCAACAAGCATCTAATGAGAGCGTGAAGTGCGCACTTGTTTGAGTTTATTATGATTTTGGGTATTCGAGAAAATTGTCCGTGCTTAGACGCCTCTACGCAATGGAGGTTTCAAGGGGGCATTGCTCCCGTAGCGCGGGGTCCGAGTGCAAACCTCCTGGGAGCAGGGTCCATAGGAAGGAGTCCATGGACGTGGACAAGCTTGTAACACCCTAGGCATATCCCACATCGTTCGTGGACACGAGGGATGTTGTTTCATAGGTAATGTCATGCCTCTTAAATCATCAACGCGTTTTGGGCTTTGTTGGCTGTGGAACACATGAAAACTCCATAGTTGAGCATGCTTAGATGGGAGTAGTACTAGGATGGGTGACCTCCTGGGAAGTTTTAACTCGGAAAACCAAAAACAAATCCGTGACCTTCTAATGAGCAAATCGGACAATATTGGATGATATTAGAGGCGGGGTGTTACAAAATGGTATCAGAGCCACTATTGTGCCATCCGGGATGGTGGGGCAAACCTCACCGAGGACGATGAATCCCTAAGGGAGGGGGGTGATTGTAACACCCTGGGCATATCTCACATGATTCGTGGATATGAGAGATCTTGGTAATGATATTTTCGATTGTATAGACTAAAATAACACCAAACATAACAACTAAAAACACAAAATCAATTTATTTTTTGCTTAAAACTTATTATGTTCGAATTATTGTGTTTTAGCTGTTTGTTTTAGTTGTGTTTTAAATTCCACGGATATTATACATCGCATTGTGTTTTATATTGTTATGTTTGGTGTTTTTCTAGCATAAACAATAAAAACATGATGTCTAAATCCAAAACATGATGTCTACATGTTAATTCTCAATCATTCTCACACTTCTTACGAAATATAACATTTATACCCAAACCTTTATATATATAGGGGAAGGTTAAATTGAAAACCCCCTTGAGTTAAGAAAACTTAGAAAACTCATGTAAATACCATCTAAAATTTTTTTTTTTTTTGAAAAAATTACACAAGGTAACATACATGTTTTTAAACGTTTTGGGCCAAAAAAATAAAAAAAAGCGCCGATGGGATATTTAAAAAAAATAAACAACGCAAACTTTGTAACAACGTTGTTAACATATGAGAAGCTAGAGGATTGGCGTGCAGCTTTAGAGGGCAAGGGTTTAAGGATTAGCCGTTCTAAGACTGAGTACATGTATTGTGGTTTCAGTGGTGCAAGCAATGATGAAAATACTCAAGTTATGATCGAAGGTCAAGTTGTCCCGCAAACAACTAAGTTCAAGTACTTAGGATCTTTTGTTCAGAGTTATGGGGAGCTAGATAGTGACGTTACCCATCGCATACAAGCTGGTTGGTGTAGGTGGAGGGCCGCCAGTGGGGTTTTATGTGACAAAAGGTTCCCAACTAAGTTAAAGGGAAAATTTTATAGGGTTGCAGTGAGACCTGCTATGTTATATGGGTCAGATTGTTGGGCCATAAAAAAGACACAAGCTCGCAATATGGAGGTAGCGAAAATGAGAATGCTAAGGTGGATGTGTGGGTACACTAGGGTAGACCGAATAAAAAAATGAGGTTATTAGGGAAATGTTAGGGGTAGCTAATATATCAGACTAGATAAAGGAGGGAAGATTACGATGGTATCGACATGTGAAGAGGAGGCAAATGTCGGCCCCAGTTAGAGTAGTGGAAACCCTCACGGTAGAGGGAAAAAGGTGTAGAGGAAGACCCAAATTGACTTGGGATGAGCGGATTAGGAATGATTTAGTAGAGATGCACCTCTCTGAGGACATGGTTAAGGATAGGGGTCTGTGGAGGCACAAGATAAAGGTTAATGATTATTAGGGAGGGTTTGGTTGTATCGTAGCGTGGTTCTAGGAGCTTAGACTTTTTCCTATACTGGTAGGAGGTCTGTTAGGGTGATTTGTTCTGGGGTGTTTATTGGTTATGTTGTTTTTTAATGGCATATATACCTTTGCTTTACTACGTGACGCTTTCATTGTTTCTCTTAATTCAGTAGATCTGTATTTCTGTTTCTGTTTCTAGTGTTGTTTGTTTGTCGCCTGTTTTGTGGAGCTGGGGGTCTCTCTTGAAGCAGCCTCTTTATTCGCAATTATAGGGGTAAGGTGTGCCTACATCTCACCCTCCCAGACCCTACTCTTAGCATTGCTAATTGTGGGATTTACTGGATAAGGTTGTTGTTGTAAAAACAAATCCCTCGGCGCTTTTTTAATTTTTTTTTTGGCCCAAAACACTAAAATACATGTATGTTACCTTGTGTAATTTTTTCAAAAAAAAGTTTTTTTAGATGGTTTTTACATGGGTTTTCTATGTTTTCTTAATTCATGAGGGTTTTCAATTTATACTTTCCCTATATATATATATATATATATATATATATATATATATATATATATGGGAGGGTTATCTTGAGAACGCTAAATATTGTGAGAACCGTGAGAACAAGTAAAAAAATCAATCAAAATCAAAAAATTTTAATACAGACCTCATTATAATCAAAATACAACATTAATAAATGAATTTTCTTTCCAAATAATTCATCTTTTCTTGCAAAAACACTTTTAAATTAACTTTTTACACATGTGTAAATGAAACAGTTTACACATGTATAAACAGTAAATTTACACATGTGTAAAAACAAATTATTTTCGTATACGTTTGAATTTTTACGTGTAAATTGTGTTTTTGAGATTGTATTTTAGTAATAAAGACAAGTGTAAAAAGAAATTTTGAATTTGAATGGTTTTAGATGCCGTTCTCACGGTTCGCACGAAATATAGGTGTTCTCAAATTAACTTTCCCCTATACATACATACATACATACATACATACATACATACATACATACATACATACATACATACATACATACATACATACACATAACATAATAATAATAATAATAATAATAATAATGATAATAATAATAATAATAATATTTTTTAAATTTCTTTTGTCTTTTTAAGGTCGTTTGTAATTTATTTAACCTAATTTAATTTTTATTTTATGTTTTAGTATCTGTTTTATCATAAATACTTTAAAATACAAACAATGGATTCAATTAAATTAAAAAGAAATTAAAACAAATGATTGCAATGACTTTATTTCACCAGGTTAGTTAAAGAAGAGGATTTAAAGCCCTCTCTATGTGGTGTAGACATAAACCACACTCCTAGCCTTAGTAATGTCAGTTTAAATTTTTGAAAAAAATGAAAACAAAAACCTTGGTATTAGTTACTAATCGTTTATAATAAACCATCACATATACAAGAACAAATAGCAAAATAAAAAATCATTGGATTATATAATGAAGACTTGATTAAAGTTGATATATGTGTACTAATTTGATTAATTACTCAATCAAGATTCTTAGATAATATTCCAATTAAGGTAATCGGCTATTGATGAGTTGTGGACTTGTTGGGGCTAAGTGCCCCTATATATAGAGATAGATTGCCCATAACTTACGGGAATGGATCAAGGAAAATAGCATGTGGTATATACACATTATTGGGTAGGAATATGAAATCGTCACTCTTTCTCCAACATCCTACACAACACCAAGTTTTTTTTAAATGAAAATACACACAATGTGTATGTGTGTTAACTGTTTGATGAACAGCACTACGCAACTTTAAGCTTTTACTATATGGTCATGTGATAAACACATATAGAATTAGATGTATATCGCCGATTATTGTAATAAAAGGACAAAAGACCTACTTTTTTTTTCTTTAAGAAAACACTAAAATGCGACTCTTGTATCATATGACGATGAGTAGATATGTACAACTAAAAGCGAAAAGTTCTAACAGGGAAAGAAAAAGTTTTAGACGCACCTTGTACCTTAGGAGCGCTTGGGTTAGACGCGTTGTAAAAGGTTTTAACACACCATTGTACGTTCCTGGATGTTTTCTGTTGTTTGGAGACGTCTAACAGTCTGTTAGCCACTTGTTGGTGATATAAACTTTGTTGGCCATTCCAAAAATAAAAACGCACCATTGTACGTACAATGTATTAAACCTTTAAAAATGGAAGGAAATAATAAAAAAATGTGTTTTTTTTTTTTTTTTCTCATTTGCCTCTCATAACATAACTAACTCCTACATATCTATATAAGTCAATTTTGAAAACATTAAGAATCTTACGAAGAAGAAAACATGTCTTCTAATTCACATAAGACATGTAATAATTATCCTCAACTCTTTTATTTTAAACATGTTATTTGTACGAGGCTTAAGGTGTTTTCATACGTGTGTATGCATGTATGTATGTATATAGAGAGAGCCTAGTGGGTTGTCTGCGCGAATCAGCGAGAAACACAAACACTGCTAATTTAACATAACATGTTAATTTGTTTTGAATTAAAAAAAAACTATGACAATACAATGCATAATATAAAGAGAAAAAAACACTCGTTTTTATGGTGTTGTTTATCCGATTTCATTAATTCTTTTCTTATTCTGACTCTAACACTAGCAATAATGTTGGGAATCGTGGCAATGCTTTAAATTTTAATTATATAAAATCTAGTTTTTAAATATATTAATATCTTATATTAATAAACATAGAAACAGAAGCGCGAATAAAAACCGACAATTCCCACTAATGATCCAATTGCATATCATATAAATAATTCAATCACACCATAGGGTGTTTAGAAATATTAATGAAACACTAAGAAATCGCACGATAGATTGACACGCGACTTCATTAGTATGCCAAACACGAGATCACCCGAATCCTTGTATCAACTCCTTGTTCCAAGGCTTGCATGCAAATCAAGGCAAGAAGCGAAGAAGGCGGCGGATGGCGGCCGCCATGGGTGGTTCTCGGCTGAGAAGAGCAGTGTGACGATGGTGAGGTGTAGTTGTTGTGTTGTGATTAGGGTTTGATTAAGAGATATATCTATAATACAACAATTATCTCTTTAGTCCACAAGATTATCACATGATTATCTATAACATATTCTTATCTTGTCAACATGATTATTACATTATTATATATAACAATTAAAGGTGCTTAATTATATATTGTTAACTATTAATAAAATACATATTATTAAACTGATAAATAATATATATCTCTTTGTCTCTCTTAATTAATTATTCTAAATAATTAAATCACATCTTGTGTTTATATATATTCACCGGGGTGGTTATCCGTTTCCGTTTGAACCTACACGACCTTCATATCGTCGGCGATCATTGCCGCCGTGCAAACCTTCCACCTTTAAACCCTCCACCCTTAAAACAAACACCTTCAAACCCTCAAACTTTTGAATTATAACATCCACTGCATCTTGAAGGTTCGATTGTGGAAGAGTTGAACTTGGTGTATGATTATACCCTTGCTCAAATACGATTAAGTGATATAAGAATTAGAGAGGCACATCGTACTCCTCTAGTGCCAAACACTCTTACAGTGACAAACCCCCTTCCGAGATAAGAAGTCCCAAGTTGGGCCAAGGGGTAGGAAATCGACGATGGAGCGGAATACTTACCAAGGTAAAATGAAGAATGGTTGATCCATCATCCGAAAGCTTCAATTATCGATATGAGAGGTTGGGCAGACGTGGTAGTGAGCGTGAATGCCCGTATCCTAATTCTCTCTTTGGCTATTAATTCATGTCATTGTGTGTTTAAATGTCTAATTATTTATGTATTAGTTTTAATTTTAAACATGTATTAAATTCAATTTATGTTTCATTTATTATTAATTAAAATGCTTATTTTATTTAAAAAAACAAAAACAAAACACTTCAGATAGTGTTGCCTCCAATGATGGTGACAAACGCACTGAGGAGCGTTCGATCCTGAGTCGTACCCCGGTTTTCACCCGGTTGTTACTCCAGCGAGCAAACTTGTGTGGAGACAACACAGTTTTCGAGGGAACGCCATAACTAAGTTTGATACACCAGCGCGGGTCCGGTTAAGACAACGTAGTCTAGGGTAGACCTTGCCTAAGGTTACCAATTAGACAGTATGATATTGGGTCACTCATATGAAAGTCTTCGTTAAAAAAAAAAAAAAAAAAGATAGTGTGACCACCAAATAAATATTTCATTAATGAATAAGGTAGTAAAGTGACATTATAAAATGGAAGAAAATCAAAGTAGTTTAGGGTGACAATCCCTTCGGCCTTATATACGAGATAAGTAGCTGATAAAAAAAAAAAAGGATATCTACGCGTAAATATTAGAAATCAAGCTTATAATTTTATTTAATTTCTTTGTTTTTTTATCCTTACAATACGTGTATAGGTGTCTATATATACATAGTATGTACGTGTACTAAAAAAATATTGACAAACCCTAAAGGTGCCTGTTACACTACAATCATCTCTTACATGCACCCACGTCCCCACACTAGCAATTATTGTGACTTCTAGTTATAGGAAAGAAGGTTTGAAAATTCATAACCATTCAACCAGCTAAAGATCGACACATCATCCGTCACGATGCCAGGGTGTGTTCCACATCACATCACACATGCCTTTGTACATTCCAATTGGTGAGGAGATTGGCGGCCTTCGTGGGTACGTAATTCAATAATATATCCTGAACAATTAACAAAACAGTTGATTTTAAAATGTTGTATTATGAAACCGATAATAAAAAAAAGGCTTGAAAACATGTTTCATCGTATGAGAATGTGGATTCATGGACAGAACGTTACAACAACTTAATTAATTGTGTTAAGATGGATCATTTTATCAAATAGATTATTATGTTAAGCTATTTAAGTATATATAATTTAGGATGTTATAACTAAGGATATTAATAGGTCGTGTATGAGTTGCATATGGCTATGTATATGTTGTAATTGTTTCTGGCGGTCCTCGCTTTGAGGACTTGCTTTTTTCGTTAATGAAGTTTACTTTTTTAAAAAAAAAAAAAAAGTTGCATATGGCTAATCTTAGTCGTGCACCAGATTTTAAAACCATGTCTCATACTTAGTGTATTACACGTTGGATATTTGTCAAGTAATTACTTATCAGGTATCCGACATACCTCTGAATATTGGGTATATATAACTTTATGTTTTTAATCTTCTAAAATAAATTAAAATATAATTAATAATATATAAATCTTGAAAGATAATTTCGTATTATGCAAATATATATATATATATAATAACTTCAAAATATATATCCCAAACAAAAGTTTATATTCCTAGTAATGAATTTACTAAACAAGGGTTAGTGGAAAATAAAATTTAAAATTAAAAAATTTGGGGGTTTATGATTCAAGTATATAGTTTCGGTAGATAAAATTGTAGTTTTGGAAATTGGGTAGGGTATGACCTAATCACACACCCGTAAAAATACCTTTTTCAATCCCATACTCGAATACTTGTCTCGATACTGTACTCGATGTTTCGGGTGTCAGCTACTCCCATGTGGCTCGTGTTATTGTTTTTCTTCCCTAGTTTTAAGATTAACTGTGTTTGTTAATACTTAAGTAAGGGCTTTAGGTTCATTAAACTTAAAAGGCATTTTAAAATCGCCTTACTAATTTATTTACTACTTCAAACTTAATATATTTCCTATACTTTATATTTTGTTTTTCATTCGGTTACTAAGGGGTTGTTTGTTTTTTGCTCAGAAGCATTTCTGACCTCTTTTGTCTGCGCCGCACAGACGCGTGCAGACGTTTGGGGTCTACAGATTGTTTGTTTTTTTGAAGACCTTTCACTCAAAAAGGTCTTATTGACCTCTTCTTGGTGCAGACTTGTTCCAAAGTCTTCAAATGTCTTCTCCTATTCTCTTCTCCTCACCCACCACCACCACCACCCACCACCACCACGGTCCCCCACCACCACCCACCCACCCACCAACACCATCCACCACCACCACCACCATCTACCACCACCACAGTCCACCACCACCACCACGATCCACCACCATGATCCACCACCATACACCACCACAGTCCACCACCACCGTCTACCACCACCGTCCACCATCCACCACCACCACGGTCCACCACCAGACTGCTGTAAAAAATCAGTTTATTTAAATTTCGGTTTATTTCAGCAGCCTACGTACAGACGTTAACAAACAAACAGTTTTCTTCTTGCATACTGCAGACCTTTGGTCCACCTCTTCTCCTGCAGATGTGGTCCGCAGACTGCAGACCTTTTCCTGCAGAAAAAACAAACAGCACCTAAAGCTTATTTAACAAATAGATCGGTAAGGTGTCACCAGAACGAATGTGGCCATGTGGGTATTTGCATATATACCAAAAAAGGCGCAAATTTAGCGATCAATCAGTGGTCACAAATTTATTGACGATAAGCCAATACAATCACAAAACTTGTAACCGCTTAAATTCAGTTACAAAATTTGTGACCCATTCATTAAATTTTTTAACTAAGATTAAAACGTATGCCAAAAACTTGGTCTCAAAATTACGAAAAAGAATAGTTTAAAACAAATTAGTATTGAATTTAAATAATATCAACCATCCACTATTGGCCGCCATTAGTCCCACCTTCAAAAATTAATGCTGACGATCCCACCTTTTAACTCATTTCCCTCAGCAGTCTCATACTAACTACAAATTAATTCAATTAGTTTTTGCTCACGTCATCAAAACTTTTCCACATAAGCAGTCCACATCACTAAAATTTTGACTTTCTGCGAATAAGCAATCCACATCATTAAAAACTAACTAGGTTAACTTTAATGGGCTGTGTTTCAGCTCTTAATGGGACAGATGTCTGAATGGGTTAGACATGGTTCATTTAGATTGTTTGTTTTGTGATCATATGTCTGAATTGGACATACATTTGCCTCTGAATGGATAAACATTATACAAAGTCTGAATGGTTCAAACCTCTTACTGGTTCAACACTTAATGGTTTAGACATCTTACTAGTTCAGTACTTACACATTAAGAAGTTGCCAAACAACCCCTTAATTAGTACGGGACTGTGAAGGGAAAAAAGATTATAAGGTGGGACAACCAGCAGTAAATTTCAAAGGTGAGACTTGTAACGGCCAATGGTCGATATTCAGTAGATCTTGTAGGGTGGTCTCAATCTGGGATCATGAGGTCCTTTTGGTGGATGCGGTTGTCTATGGCCAAGGTTTCCTCTTGGTCTCTGTGTGTTTAAAAGGTGTTGGAGATTTGAAGGCAAATTTGTTCCAGTAAAAAATACGATGGAATCGATTAAAGAAAACTCGTTCATGTGGTTTAGTCAGCGGTTGAAGTGTCCTGTTCTTAGTTGGGATAAATGGCAGGCGTTTGATGTTGCAGATGTGTTGTAATTTTGGTTTGTTGTAGTCGTTTGTTCTGTTGTTTAGTGTTTTTTTGGAGTCGTGGTCGTTTTGGTTCCTTCTTGCTGGATTTTTTATATACATATATATAGAGTTGCGCCGTTAAAAAAAGTGAGAATATCAAAAAAGAAAATTAAGGACATTCACAAACTATCACTTAGGCACATGGCCTAGTAATCAAGAGTGTATCCCTCTTGTGGGGTAACCGAAGTTCAATACTTGGAAAGGCGGAAATTTAAGAGAATAGAGTGTAGGTGTGTAATGTTAGGCGTTTAACAAAGGACGTTCACAAACAAGCCATAAATTATGAGCATTTCAATTAATCATAAAACGGTTCAAAAATATTTTTAATTTAATTTTAAATGCATGTAACAAAGATCTAGTTTATAGTGGCTTGCCCAAGTAACAAAGACATTAGTTAACAACATTGATTGGTTTTGGATATAGGAAGACCATAAGATGTCACCGGTTCTTATATTGACACCAAGATAAGAGCCATTTCACTAGTTATGTGTCAAGGACGAAGGCCCCCCTAGGCCTTATCCATGTCATAATCTTGATCTTGTATGTTTCCAATTATTGTCACTAAATGATGATAAATGTTGAGACTATTATGCATTTTCCTCGTTCTTATAAATTTGTATCAATTTCTTACAATCAAAGATTTTGATTGTATATGGACAACTAAAACAAATTATTTTAAAAATAAATATCATGCCCCATAAGCTACAAGTATCTTCACTTATGGCCTAGTGGTAGGAAGGCTTGAGTTCTCTAATGGAGACCCATGACTGATCCTTACTTGGGTCACTTTTGGTGGATTATAGCAATGAAGGATTTGAGCTACGCCTTGTGAGGTTGTCAGTTCGAATCCCAAGCCCACCCAAGCTTTTGTCCCACTGTGTGTTATGCCAGAAAGTTCTGCTCTTGTGGCGACACAACGACTGTCTAGTGGGAGCGCCCAAGCCAAACTCTGAAGCCAGTATGGGTCCGGTTAAGACAACATAGTCTGTTCAAAGTGGGGCAATGAGGCTCTCCAATTTGGGGAGTGCAGTGGCCAAACACAAAGAAAGTCGTCGTTCACACAAAAAAAAAGAATCGAATAAGGAAGATTTTTTTTCCATAAAATGGTGTTGATGAAAAATATATTTACCAAAATAGGTGACTTGAAAATGTGTATTTAAAAAATATATCTTTTTTATTATTTAACATATTGTATTTTAATAATCAACTATCTAATCGTATTAAGTACTTAAAACTTTTAACAACTTATCATCTAACCACATTAAGTATTTCAAAATTTTAAAAATGAAAGTTGGGCCCACCATTTTTCTCTCTCCACAATGGGTGGAATACTACCTAGTTTCACTAGCCTCTTAATAGAATTGGGAGGGGTGCGGCGGTGTACCCACGGGTGGAATACTACCTAATTTCACTTCACCCATTATGCCTCGTGTACCCTAAACATTGTATCCATTATTTTTAATAATTTACTATGTATTAGTGCATTCACATCAGGTTCTGCATGTCTATCATCGCCAAACTTGAACCCTTAACACCAATCAAACCTCACTTGCAACCATCGCCTACCTTCAATCACCATCGCAACCTTTTCACAATCCTTGTTGAAGGTAACAACTAGGTTATCAATACAACCCCTTGATAATGAACAAAAGATTTTGCGGGTACATTGGGTAGTTTAGAGTTTCTTTGTTGATGGAATCTTGGTCGAAAATGGTATTTGTCGATGAAAATGTAGACAACCCGTAACAAATATGGGTCTCTAATATAGCAACAACAGGGTCCATCACAGTATCGTTTGAACCTTCATAATTTGGGAGCACATTCAAAATATTGCCGGTGGAGTGTATCAATGGGTTTAGGGCTATTAACGCTACCAACTCATGGATTGCACCATATCCTGGTACTAATTTCATTATCAGGATCCTCCTACCATTTGTTATTACTGGCTTGGGGGTTCTCTTTGACCGACTACGAATAATTGAGACCACAAGTGGTGGTTTCATTAATAAATTCTTTAACTCAAATAATAGAAAGCATGGAGTATACTTGACCAACTTTTTTTTTCCTTCTTGACGTATCAGAACCTACAATTTGGACTACAGGACCTTGAACGACTATATCTGAAAACATAGACAACTAGGAAGATGAAGAATGACCCAGAACAACATCGATTTGGTGTATTTTGTGGAAAATTAGTTGTTACATGTCAAGATGCAAAGGGTTAAGGATCAAATCCGACCATTATGTTTGGTACTCCGACGAGTTTAGTGATATCGATGTTGTGGAGTACAGATTGATGATGATGATAATGATTATTATTATTGTTGTTGTTGTTGTTGGTCGTGATTATGGTGATTATTGGTTGCTATGACAAGTAATGATTATGGTTGTTTGAAGAAGTAATGCTGATCGTGTTGGTGGTTGGGAGTGGTGTTCTAGGTTCCGACCGGTGGTAAGGTAGGGTGGACAACGATGGTTGTATGTTGCAGAAAGATGATGGTGGTGGTGGTTTGAAGGTTATAAAGGGGCTTTTGAGTCAATCAAATGTGAATTGACAACTTTATCATTGGTTAAATTGAATATAACTGAATTTACTAACTGGGTTAGTATAATGACACAATTTGCTAGAAAATTTGAGAAAATGGACACAAAATGATCTTTTATGTAAAGGCCGTGTTTCATAAATTAGGTTATTTTCTGTATTTATAATCACAACTTAATTACTTAACTGTGGTAAAAGAATGTTTATAAGACTAACTACACTTTCATTAAATTAACAGTTATCAATTACATAACAACAATTAATACCTCGTTGAAAAAATGTTTTAATATTAACTTACGAGAATTTGTAACTAACACGGTCAAGAGGTGGTTGTCTCATTAGCACGTGTTCCCTTTGCCTTCAAGACCAGGCAATCAAGTATTCAACTGTTATCCTACCCACTTCCATCATCAAATCGTCTTCCTCCGAAAAGTCAGACGTAGAAAAGTCGTTCCGTTCCATTTTTTATGTGTTGAGAGTGAATAATATTTTGAAAATAAAATATAGGTTTCTAAAAATTCATCCAGGTTTCTAAAAATAACCGCCAGCCAGCCCCCAACAACTACTTTTGTACCACTAACTCACGCGAGCACAGTAGGGTGGGCTCGCTCGTGGTAATGTTCACGCATGTACTTTGTGGTATTCGCGAGTCATGTGTATCAGGTGGTCGCTCACGCCTGCTCGCTCGCTGTCCACAACACACAGTCTTATAGGATGAATGTAGGCCTGATAAACATGCTACAAATCTATGACAATTGTCTATAAATAACTAATGTCTTAGGGTGTATCTTAACAACAATGGGTCATAACGACGACGTGACATTTTAACTTTTATTATACATAACTCTCTTCTCGTGTAAAGGGCGTTAAAGTGATTCTACAGTAATGTGTGACAATAATTAAAAAAGAGAAAATTAAGGAGATAAAGTGAAGTTAAAAGTGTTAAAACATTTCTTTAAAGTGAAGTGGTGTGAAAAAAGAAAAGAAAAAAGATATCATATTTAGATGAAGTTAAGGAAGAGATAACGTACAAAGTTTCTTAACATACAAAGTGTAAGAAGCATTCTCAGCCATTAGATTTAGGCGGTGGCAAGATGGTAATTAACAATCCTAATCATATTTGGGTTAATCTAACCAAGGGTAAATTAGGAAAAACGCGTTTAAATTCCTATGAAATCGTAACAACGGACATAATCGATGCAAAAATTTTCAATGATTGAACCTGATTTTTCATCGTTTTCAACTCGATTAAATGTTCAGAATGATTAAACAATCAAAAACATTCGGTTACAAGCAAAATCAAAACGTATTTGCAGAAATAGAAAAAAACAGAGTATGATAATTCAATTGATAAAATTAGTCGAATCATATTCAAAAATCACTATCAACGCATGTATTATTCACATAACCGAACGATGTTGATAATGAAAGAAGAATTAAAGAACAAAATGGTTTTCAAAAAAGTTTCATACGATGAAGATTAGAAACTCTTAAACAGAAAATCATAAAACGCACTTGGTTTTTTTTATAAAACGCATTTGGTTTTTTAAACACTATTTAAACTGGTTTTTACAAAAATGCATTTGGTTTTTTATAAAACGCACTTGGTTTTTGTAAAACGCACTTATTTTATGTAAAACGCACTTGGTTTTGTAAAACGCATTTAGTATAAATAAAACTCACCTTTTCCTTACTTTTTCCCCTATTTTCCTCTGTTTTCCTCTAACAAACAAACAAATATATTCAGACACACTTGAGGTAAGGTTTTTATGGATTAGTTTTTTTTTTTCTTCTTTTTCCTTTGTTTTGTGATTAGCCAGAGACACAGAGATGTTGGCTTGGTTGTCTTCTCCGAAGATAGAGGGAAGTGACTAGATCTGAGCCACGATTGAGGTCGGGTTGAAGGCGAACAACATGAAGGGTTTTGAAAGCGTCGGAGGTTAGAGGAGAGATGGAGCGGTGAGGCTTTGGTCCGGTGGTTGGGTCAGGCGGTGGTGGTGGTGGTGGTTAATGAATGATTAATAAACGATATGAAGGAACATTACCTTTTACCCCTTTTAAATCAACTAGGATTGGGTTAGTTAGAGTTAACTAGGGTTTACACATGTCAAGCTGTGGTGGCTTCTTACACTTTATAAGTTAAAGATACTTTGTATCCTATACTTTCTCTAAAATGATTAAACTATACACGTTAACTAATATATCAAGTTACACATCTCGGTGGCTCCCAACGCCACGTCTTTCATGATTGTTGGACCCACATAGGTCGTGTTGATTGTGTCTTACCAATTACTTCATCCAAATTATTTTTTGTCTATTTTATATAATTGAACGTGATATGACTTCTCCATGTCTTTAACTCCGTGATTGTATAACGATTTGTACAAACTTTATATTTTCTTTCGTTCTTTTTGTCTTATATATAGTATACTAGCTGATTACCCCGGGAGGGTCCCGGGGTTGAAAAATCTAATTTTACGTGATAACCTATTGCAAATGGCTCAAGTTAACTAACCACAAAATCTCTCAATCATTGCATGTTCATAGTATTCTAATCAGTAATAACTCATATTCCCACAAAATCTAATTTTACGTGATAACATGAACACTTTGTGTGTTTTTTTCCTGTATGAACGAAACCCCACAAAAATAGTCGATTTTTTCTCCGTTTTTTATATAGCACTATGGTACTCGTTGGAAAGGAGGGGAGACAAGATAAAGGAGGGGAGATTAAGATGGTTTGGACATGTGAAGCGGAGACATACGACAGCCCCAGTCAGAAGAGTGGAACACCTCTCGGTGGAGGGGAGGAGGAGTAGAGGCAGACCCAAATTGACTTGGGTCGATCGGATTAGGCAAGATTTGTTAGAATTGCATCTCTCTGAGGATATGGTCCAAGATAGGAATTCGTGGAGGCTTAGGATTAAAGTTAAAGATTTTTAGGATTTAAGATTTCTTAGGAATTAGGGATGGTCTCTATGCATGTATATATATATATATATATATATATATATATAGGGGAAAGTTAATTTGAGAACACCTATATTTCGTGCGAACCGTGAGAACGGCATCTAAAACCATTCAAATTCCAAATTTCTTTTTACACTTGTCTTTATTAATAAAATTCCATCTCAAAAACACAAATTACGCGTAAAAATTCAAACGTATACGAAAATAATTTGTTTTTACACATGTGTAAATTTGCTGTTTATACATGTGTAAACTGTTTCATTTACACATGTGTAAAAAGTTAATTTAAAAGTGTTTTTGCAAGAAAAGATGACTTATTTGGAAAGAAAATTCATTTATTAATGTTGTATTTTGATTATAATGGGATTTGTATTAAAAAAAATTGATTTTGATTGATTTTTGTACTTGTTCTCACGGTTCTCACAATATTTAGCGTTCTCAAGATAACCCTCCCCTATATATATATATATATATATATATATATATATATATATATATTTGTATGTTATATTATGTTATACATTCACTTTTTTTTTTTGCCTAATTATTCATAAATATACAGTGTGCTCTTGTTCGTTTCGAGCCGGGGGTCTCTCTGGAAGCAGCCTCTCTATCTCAAAAGATAGGGGTAAGGTTTGCCTACATCTTACCCTCCCCGGACCCTACTAATAGCGTCGCTATTTCGTGGGATTTCCTGGGTACGGTTGTTGTTGTTGTACTCGTTGGAAAGATAATAAAACACTCGTTAATTTGGTGTAATTTTTTTCTTTAAAAAATCTCGTATATAAAAGATATAAACGTTTAAAAATTATGGGAGATAATATATGAGAGGAAATTTTAAATTTATTTTTAAATTCTTTTTTCTTAAAATAACTCAATTTAATTAGAAAAGGAAACAATTCAAAAACACTAAAAACTCTCTATTATGATGCCACGTGGCACTCTTAAGGGAAGGTTGAGGCCTCCATTGCACGCCACGTCAGCATATACGTTTTCTTTTATATATATAGATAGATATTAGGTTATAATTCGTTTATTAAACGGGATTGGCCATGTAACAGAAAAATAAATCTGTGATTTATGCAAAATGATATTGACATATGTTTTGTACTAATTGAAATAGAACGAATATCGATACTCGTTCCTACTATACTGATACCGGTGTTGATTTAGTTCAGCCAGAATCGGTTCGCTAGGGTACATGATGTTGTTTGGTCAAGATCAGTCCGTAAGACTGAGGATACATGTATAGTACCGATACTATGTATAGTTTGGGGCAAAAGAAAACTTTATTTATCATAGAACTAAATAAAAGCATGGGATGTTAAATTATATAGCAATGATACTTTTGTTAGTATGAAAAACTTATAAATTTTTCTATATGTTCACAATGGGATACAGATTACCAACTGGTATTTGGAATCCTATCTCTATATATATATATATATAAAAATAAAAAAATAAAAAAAAACCTATGCCACAAGGAATGCTTGCCCTAGTATCGGCTTTTTACCTTCGAGTATCATACTGTATCCGAGCACTTTCGGTACCAGTAGCTATTTTTAGAGATTTTTAGGATCGGTACTTTTGGAACCATACTGAGCTCATCCCTACTTACCACAAGTTACCAAATTAATTAAAATACAGCACGCTTCGCATGACATAGCTAATTGTTAAATTAAGTAGGGTGATACTATCTACACAACCAAGAAAAAACCCTAAACAACCTTAGGACGGGTCGTCGAGGCCTAGATGGGCCGTTAAGAAAAATTAGGGTTTAAGGACGGGGCGTCCAGGCCTTGACGGGACGTTTGTTTACAGAAAAGACAAAACTGACGGGCCGTCGAGGCCCAGACGGCCCGTAAAAGTACGAGGTACGAGGTGATCAGTCTGAACTCCTGCAAAAGCAGGCAGTTCAGACTGAAAAGTCTGAAAAAGTTACTTATGGACGGGCCGTCCAGGCCCCGACGGCCCGTTGAAACGTGTTAGGTTAGGGCATTTAATCCCTAGACGGCCCATCGAGGCCTCGACGGCCCGTCGACATTTCCTGATATAACCATTACACGATCAGCTTCTTCCCCATTTGAACCAAACTTTAAAACATCACCACCACCAAAACCCTCGACCCATTTCGACTTCCCGGTCTCACGATGACATATTTACACAGCTTTTCAACCGTTGACCTGTCTGAGAACGAGTCTTACGTCTCTGAAAGAGTAGGGTATGAACCCGAGGTTCAAGTTGGTGAAGATGAGGTTAAATCCGGGGTTCGTGGTAATGACGGGAACATGCTGCCCGATCTCAACGAGGAATATGTAGAGGAACAGGAGTCTTTTTTCGTGCCACCAAGCTACCCGCAGTACACGTACGGGAGTTACCATTCGCGCGGGAATCGTGCTAATGATGACAACCAGGAAGATGCTAACATAAAAGTTGAACCTAACCCGGATGTTTCGTA
This sequence comes from Ambrosia trifida, assembly GCA_028751855.1. Classification (NCBI taxonomy): domain Eukaryota; kingdom Viridiplantae; phylum Streptophyta; class Magnoliopsida; order Asterales; family Asteraceae; genus Ambrosia; species Ambrosia trifida. Next base: position 132,304,612 of record CM054129.1, read on the forward strand.
TGAAACCGAGCAGGTGCGTTTATTTATTTACACTAGTATATCATTACAGTAGTATATATTTTCAGGTATTTAGACTAGTATGAATTTAGACTAGTATATCTTTACAGTAGTATATATTTTCAGGTATTTAGAGTAGTATGAATTTAGACTAGACTGTTGTGTAAATTTTCAGGTATTCGGGTCTGTTGAAGAGATGAAACAATGGGCTTACGATAGAGCCCTTGCTAGCGGTTACGTCCTAGTGACAGGACGTTCTGTTTCAAAAGGCAGTGGAAATAATGCAAGAAAAATTAGGATAGACCTGAGATGCGACCGTGCTGGCGAATACCATACTACAGCCACAGTAAGGTCTACGGGTAGCAAAAAGATTAACTGTCCATTTATGTTAATAGGGAGGCTACGCAAAGAGGGTTGGAAGTTGGAGGTTAAACACGCGAATCATAACCACGACCCTTTTGTACATGTTGAGGGTCACGCTTTTGCTAGGCGGCTGACACCACAGGAAGAAGAAATGGTGGAAACACTTTATTTTCAAGGCCTGGAACCGGCAAACATACATTTGGCCATCAGAGCACAAAACCCGAATAATAAATGTATTCTAAGAGACATACACAATACAGTGAGCAAGATTAAACATAGAATTTACGGCGATAAAACCCCAATGCAGGTATTATTATTAATTACTATTATTGTCATAGACTATTATTAATTTTGTTGTTGTTAAATATTAAATATTGTTATTATTATTGTTATGCAGATACTCGAGAGTATCCTGGTTGAAAAGAAATTTACTTATTTCACCAAGCAGAATCCAGAGACAGATGCTGTTGAGAATATTTTCTTTTCACACCGGGTCTCGTACAATCTCTGGCGTGCCTTTCCACATGTGATGCTGATCGACGCCACCTACAAAACGAACGAGTACAGAATCCCGTTTGTTCAAATTGTGGGTATGACGTCGACAAACCAGTCGTTTTGTATCGCCCATGCATTTATCGTTAAAGAGAAAACGAGTAACTACACATGGGTGCTTGAGAGGCTCAGAGATTTGCTGGAGGGGAGTATGGAGCCACGTGTAATTGTTACAGATAGAGATCTGGCTCTGATGAGTGCATGTGCTTCAGTTTTCCCGGATGCTACGAAATTGCTTTGCAGGTGTCATATTCAACGAAATATTATTATTATTATTATTATTATTATTATTATTGTTGTTGTTTTGCAGGTATCATATTCAACGAAATATTGCAAAATATCATAAAGCAGGATTTCCAAAAGAAGAATGGGAAATATTTTTGCAGTATTTTGGTCGACTGTGTAAATCTCCTGACAAAGAGGCTTACGAATTCAATCTTGAAGCGCTCTACAGACGACTTTGGGGGCAGGATCGAACGGGTATATATTTTATTTTTTATTTTGCTTTACAAGCGTACATATTTTCTGTATTGACATCACTATTCTGTTTTTTACAGAGGTTTATGACTACATGGAGTCAGTTTGGCTCCGAGATTATAAAGAAATGTTTGTCGAAGCATGGGCAAATGAAAACCTTACGTTCGGTCAGACTACGACCAACAGGGTCGAGAGTCAGCATGCTCTTATTAAAAGGTACATAAAAGGCCCGAACAGCTCGCTCCACGCGCTTGTGATGCAAATAGACAAAGTTATGGAATCACGGCGCGTAGCGATAAAGCACTCCTTCGAACAAAGCCGATCAACAAGAATGTGGAAACATGATCTACCGTTGTTTCAAGACGTAATCGGTAGGGTTTCCCATCTAGCGCTTACTTTGATGCTCGGAGGGGTCAACAAGATAAATTATTATATGGAACAAAAGAGGTCTTGTGAACACCGACTCAATAAGACTTATGGATTGCCTTGTTCCTGTCAATTGCAATTGTTTGATACGAAAGGTAACAACATTTTTTAGACTTATTATAAATGTTTGAAGCGTTTTTGTAGACGACTTGTGTTGTCTGGTTCGTACAAAAACAGAGGAAACTCTGCCAAATTTTTATAAAATTATTGATTTGTTGTTGTTGTGATTGAATATATATATCAGATACACGAGTGTCACTGGCTGATATCGACGTCTTCTGGACACGACTTGACTTTATGCCAGAAGTAGCTGAGAATCCCGAGTTTGACTTTCAGCACCAAATGAATGCATTCGCTGAGCAGCTAAGGTCGCAACCGGTGCAAGTGAAAAAAAGCATGTTGCAGAAGATGAAGGAGGTGTTGAATCCGATTATGACTAAACATAAACCTCCTGAGGTACAAACCGATACTCGGGGTCGGCCAACAACAAGTGAAAAGGAAAAAAAGGAAGATAAGGCTGCGGTTCGTATTATTATTATTATTATTATTATTATTATTATTATTATTATTGTTGTTGTTGTTGTTGTTGTTGTTGTTGTTGTTGTTATATAATTTTTTGCACGTAGGGCAAAAAGCCTTCTAGAAGAGGTAAACAATCAAGGGACAAACCGATTGTTTACGATGAAGATTTTCCACTGTTGGAAAGGGAGAGGTACAAACTACTAATATATAAATTCACACATGCATACATATTTATACACATATTAAATCTCACTTTTTGATGGGTACAGGTACAAACTGGAGATCGAAAGGTTTAAGAAATGGCTTCCACCTGCATATCATAGATACATTACAGACATTCGGGATGTCCATGGAGACGGTCACTGTGGCTTTCGATCCGTAGCTGTGTGCTTAGGGTGGCAACAGGATATGTGGTACTTCATCCGCAAACAGCTTAAGGAGGAGATCGTCGAGAATGAAGACCGGTGGAGGCTAATTTTAAACGAAGTGGATTACGATACTTACGACAGAGTCTCCAACTCATTCGATCACACTGGAGTGGGACCAGCCACGCACGACCAATGGATGGAGATGCCCGCCTCAGGATTACTGATTGCTCAGAAATTTAAGGTGGTTGTTCAATTTCTCTCTCAGTATGATCAAAGTGAGACGTACTTCCCTATGTTCGATGGTCCACACACCGTTGAAGAACATGCGTTCGTATCGTTTGCTTTTGTTAACAAAAATCATTTCATCAAGATTGAGTTGGCAGAAGGCGCCCCAATGCCAAAACTGAATCCAGCATGGCGTAAGTGGCGATATGAAGAGGCAAGTGAGTGGGAGACGGTATATGACGACCGTATACAAAGGGTTGATGTTCGATCACCTCAATACTTCGACTTAACTTAGCTTTATCGTATGTAACCGGACCGGACGAACGGAAAAATTTGTTGTATGTGTTCATTTATACTTATTATAAAAATATACTCCCTTTTTTTTTATAAAAACTACAAATACCAAGCTTAAAATATACAAAGAACACTAAAAATTTAAAAAAAAAAAAAATACATTATAGTCGTCCAGGCCTAGATGGGCCGTCCAAAGCAAAAAATTGGCCAGAGACGGCCCGTCCAGGCCTAGATGGGCCGTCATTAGTGGACCACGACGGACCGTCTAGGCCTAGACGGCCCGTCTCAAACACAAATTTTTTGTCTCGTTGAGGCTGGACGACCCGTCCTCAATCTATCAGGACGGTCCGTCCAGGCCTCGACGGAGCGTCCCAAACACAAAGCTTCCAAGGGAAGCTTCCTTTATTATTTAATTAAAAAAAAAATAAAAAACAACGGACCGTCGAGGCCTGGACGGTCCGTTGTGAAACACAAAAAACCCCCAAAACCAGGGGCAGTTTCAATTTTTTCATTCAATTCACTTTCCCTCTCTCGTCTCTCTCGCCTTCTCCCTCTCTCTCTGCCTCCTCCACGAACCACCACGAACCACCGTCTGCAACCCCTTCTCCCTCTCTCTCTGCCTCCTCCACGAACCACCACGAACCACCGTCTGCAACCCCTTCTCCCTCTCTCTCTGCCTCCTCCACGAACCACCACGAACCACCGTCTCTCTCGTCTCTCTGCACTCTCTCTCAGGTAAGCCTCTCTCGTCTCTCTGCCTCTATTATTATTATTATTATTATTATTATTATTATTATTATTATTATTATTATTATTATTATTATTATTATTATTATTATTTTGGTCGGGGGTAGTGGTGAGGGTGGGAGGTGGGTGAGGCAGTGGTGCTGTGGTGGTGAGGGTGGTGAGGGTGGGTTGTGGTGGCTGTGAGGGTGGTAGGGGTGGGTGGCAGTGTGGTGCTGTGGTGGTGAGGGTGGTGAGGGTGGGTTGTGGTGGCTGTGAGGGTGGTAGGGGTGGGTGGCAGTGTGGTGCTGTGGTGGTGAGGGTGGTGAGGGTGGGTTGTGGTGGCTGTGAGGGTGGTAGGGGTGGGTGGCAGTGTGGTGCTGTGGTGGTGAGGGTGGTGAGGGTGGGTTGTGGTGGTTGTGAACGGGTTGGAGCGGGGTTGGAGTTGGACCGAGAGCGCGAATGGAACGCTTCGGCTTTGTGACGGGCATGGTGAATGGGAACATGGTTGGGAAAAAATATTT